>JABMCL010001461.1:660000-675000 GCA_018857735.1 Alviniconcha marisindica
TTGCAAAACATCACTTCTGTTACAACCGACTTGATCCGGATTGAGTTGCCGTCTTTATGATGATGATGCCGATTAACACACAGGTATATGATCCCGAACCTTCTCGCACAAAGCAGAATGCTGTGTGCTGAATAGGGACTGTCTGAATCTGTTTTGCACGTGTCACGAAGCGTAAGTTGCGGATGATCGCAGAACTCTGTCAGTCCTGTGTCGCTTTGCAGCCGTTTCCAAACAGCAGTTGTTCTGATGGTCCAAGACTTTGGGGTGACTGCAAATCCGCCACAGTCGCAGTAAGCAAGTCAGTAAAAGTAGCACTGGATTGGCGCTCGAGTAGGTCACTTAATTCTTGAGGGTTCTTGTCAGCGCTTAACAAGTGTCCCTCACAACCGATGGCAACACTGGCTTCTGTTTTCTGTGCCAACTAAGCCGAGATCTGCGAAATTCGTCTGCTTTGAAAAGTACGGTGAAATCACCCAACTGTTTACTTCGAGAACCACAATGAGATCACAGAATCGTTCATTTTGAGAACAAAATTGGGAGCATGGATCTCTGTTTACTTCGAGAACTATGGTCAAATTATGGAACTCTGTTTACCATAAGAAATAAGGTGAGACTATGGAACTGCTTACTTAGAGAACTAAGGTGAGATTATGCAACTGTTTACTTTGAGAACTAAGGTGAAATTATAGAATTCCGTTTACTTTGAGAACTAGGCTGAGATTATGGAACTCTGTTTACTTTGAGAACTAAGCTGAGATTATGGAACTCTGTTTACTTTGAGAACTAAGGTGAGATGAGATTACGGCACTTTTACTTTGAGAACTAAGGTGAGATTATGGAACTCTTTTTCTTTGAGAACTAAGGTGAGATGAGATTACGGCACTTTTACTTTGAGAACTAAGGTGAGATTATGGAACTCCGTTTCGTTGAGGACTCAAACAAGACCACGGGACCATCTCCTTTGAAAAATAAGGTGAGGCCACACAGTTCTGTTACTCTGAGAGCTAAAATATGATTACGGAACTGTGCTTACAGTGAACACGGGACGTAACCATGCAACTGTGTTTACTGTGAGCAGCTGTGTTTACTGTGAGCAACTGTGTTTAATGTGAGCAACTGTGCTTACTGTGAGCAACTGTGTTTACTGTGAGCAACTGTGTTTACTGAGCAACTGTGTTTACTGTAACTGTGTTTACTGTGAGAATAAGGTGACCTCGCGGAACTATGTTTATTTTTAGAACTGAGGTGACACGGGGTAACTGCATTTATTTTGAGAACTACGGTGATATCGTGGAACTGACTAAGAACATAGGTATAATTATGGAACTGTTTCCTCTCAGACTTAAGGCAAGATCATTGAATGTATAGTTTTTAGAACTAAGGTGAGATCATGGAAACTGTTTATTTTGAGGACAAAGTTTATACCATAGAACCGTTTATTTTGAGAATTATTGTGGTCATGGAACTGTTTATTTTCTGAACTAAGGTGAGATTATGGAAGTGTTCATTTCTAAAATTAAGGCGAAGATCATGGAATTTCATTTTTAGAACTAAGGTGAGATAATGGACCTTTTTTTTTTTTTTAGAACTTAGATAAGATCATGGATCTGTTTATATTGAAAATTTATGTAAGATCATAGAATTCCGTTATGCTGAAAACTAAGGTGATGTTCTGACGTGACCTTAGATTTCAGCATAACGGAATTCTGGTGGTGAATATATACCGAATTCACAGACACTGTCAGAAGTCGCGAACATATTTTTGCTCCGGATATTTCAGTTGAGCAACACTGTCCTTCACCACTGTTAGTTTTTACTGTGTGTGTGTGTGTGTGTGTGTGTGTGTGTGTGTGTGTGTGTGTGGTGTGTGTGTTGGGGGGGGGGGGGGGGCGAGGGCATTTTGCACATAGTTATGTTTGAACCCGCATTGATGTGTACATTACGTATATTGTGTGCCAGATGTTAGTTAAACTGATAACAGTCTCTATCTCGATGTACATTACGTGTGTTATATTTAATCAGCGCTTTGAGCCGCAGGGTGGGCGCTTTAAAAATTTCGATTATTATCATTCTAGTTTAGTTATTATCCTCACTGCAAACCTGCTTTCCCACAGAAAAAAAAGGCTACTAAAGACTGACCATGTATACAACAGGTCAGAAATGTTCGCTGTCGCTTACTCGATAACCTATAACTCATGGCTTTCGCACCTTCTCTTGCTTTGGACCCCACATTTGGAATTCACTCCCACAAGACCTTAGACACTGCTCAACCCTGTCATCTTTTAAAGCCAAACTGAAAACCTTCCTCTTCTCACAGTATTTCCATCCTAACTAATATCAGTACCCTGTTTCTGCTATAGTCAGTGGTGTGTGTGTGTGTGTGTGTGTGTGTGTGTGTGTGTGTGAGAGAGAGAGAGAGAGAGAGAGAGAGAGAGAGAGAGAGAGAGAGAGAGAGAGAGAGTTTTTGTTGTTGTTGTTTTTTGTTGTTTTTGTGTGTGTGCGTGTGTGTGTGCGTGTGTGTGTGTGTATGTGTGTGTGTGTGTGTGTGTGTGTGTGTGTGAGAGAGAGAGAGAGAGAGAGAGAGAGAGAGAGAGAGAGAGAGAGAGAGAGAGAGAGAGAGAGTGTGTTTTTAATTATTATTTTTTAATAATACTTTATGTAAATTGTTTTGTTAGGACTATGCTCTACATATGTCTAGAATATCATGTTTAGGTTAACATGTATCATGTGAGCGCTCAGGGCCTTGATGAGCGCATGATAAATGTACATTATTATTATATGACTGACAGGGCATTAGAAAGCAGATATATGTCCTATCTAGTCGTTTGTCTTTGAAAACATTCGAGTCAAGATATGTGCCCACCGGGTTGCCTGGAGGAGTGACCGTCAGACCTCACAGCTTCAGTGAGCGAGCTACAAAAAGTGAAAAGGACTGGGAAATCCAGACTTGTGAGATACTATGTTTGACACCTACCTTCGCCGGAAGACTCCTGTGGATATACAGCACTGTGCTGGACACGCCGGAGTCAAGGGAAATGACCGAGCAGATCAATAGACTGGCGGGAAAAACGACCAACACATGTCTGGGAAAATCTGAAGTGTTGAGGAGCTTGAGACACTGCGTGCGGGGACAAAGCCAAGGACATCACAGCATCGATCGGCTGGAGGAGAGAGACGTAGAAGTAGGAAGCAGAGTCATCGTCAGTCTGGCGACCATTGCAACTGATGTAAAGGCAACACTAGGAAAATTTCGCAGTACCTCTCTGAGAGACGGGGAGCAGCGCATGTGGGCTTTCCCCAGTACGCAAATGCCTCCTCGAATTGAACATGAGTAAGCATTCAAAGAATCCATTTCCTTTGATTTCAAACTGGCAACAACACGAAGAAGAAGAAGAAGAAGACAAAACAAAACAAAAAAGCGTCAGACTCACGCAAATGCTATTATGTTATTATATTTAAATATGAATGAGCACATATACTATTTTACCCAGAATGGCTGTATGTTACTGTTCAACAAAATTACGTGTACTCTTCAGCGAAATTACGTTATTTAAAAAAAAAATCTGTCACGAATCACTGGATGCAATGCAATGCAAGATGATTTTAGGAGATGGAAAAATGACAGCACAACTGTTCACAATAAGAGAGTATCAGTTCAGCAATTTGTGTTCGCGGTACGGGTGAAGTTTTATTATGAGAATTTCTTTTCTTTTATATATATATATATATATATATATATATATATATATATATATATATATATATATATATATATAAATCGCATAACAAAAACGGATTTAATATTTATTGCCAATCACTGTAAAACAACAAAAGTCGTAAAATAGTGCAACTTCAATTGTCCAATATTTTAACAGCAAAAACATAATTTCTCATTTCGAAAGCGTAAATGACGATTTTTCTTAACTTGCAGTTCCGAAAACTTGAACCAAACATTCTGTCTAGGAAAACAAAACAAACAACAACAACAACAAAACACGTAAGTGTACAACTTACAGGAACGGCGACAGCACGGTTACGCTATCACAGTTTCTCCTTCCCCTGGTGACGAAACCGCTACGGCCCAAAAAAAAGTTTCCAGAATCCTGAACGCACGCTTCAGAGAGAAAGGGCAAAAGGCAGCGTGCACGGGGAACAGGTTCCGTGATCAGCAGCCAGCGATTGTCCACACCGCACGGAATCGCCGCGAACACCGGCCCACGAAGTCGCCAGCATCATGCGTAATTCTCTGCCCCTTCTCAACGGAAGTGATGTGTGCAACTGTACAACGACGACAACTCGTCTGCCCCTCCTCTGCTCTCCGCCTGGCCTGGCCTGACTGTCCCCGTCGTCTGGTCGCCCCACCTCCATCCTTTCCTCCTCCTTCCCCCTCAACCCCCCACCCTACCCTTGCCCTTCTTCTTCTTCTTCTTCGCCACCAGCGGCAGTCGCCACGACTTGGTTGTGCATGCAGTCACCGCTGTGCGCGTGCAATGAGGGCGCGAGTTCTCAGTGAGAGAGAGAGAGAGGGGGGGGAGAGAGTGAGAGAGAAGGAGAGAGAGAGAGGGGAGAGGGGGAGAGAGAGCGAGAGGGAGAGAGAGAGGGGGGGGGAAGAGAGAGAGGGAGAGAGAGAGAGAGAGAGGGAGGGGGGGAAGAGAGAGAATGTGTGTGTGTGCGCGTGTATGTGTGTGCGTGTATGTGTGTGAGCGTGCGTGCGTGCGTGCGTGCGCGCGTGTGTGCGTGAATGTGTGTGTGAAAGAGTGTGTGTGAATGTGTGTGTGTGTGTGTGTGTGTGTGTGTGTGTGTGTGTGTGTGTGTGTGTGTGTGAATGTGTGTGTGTGTGTGTGTAAGAGAGAGAGACACAGGAGAGAGAGAGACAGAGAGAGAGACAGAGAGAGAGAGAGGTGTGTGTGTGTGTGAAGAAAGAGACAATACAGGAGAGACACAGAGACAGAGAGAGGAAAGAGAGGGGGGGGGGGGGGGGGGGGGAGGGGGCACAAAAACTGACAGAGAGAGAAAATGGCGGTGATGCACCTGCTGACTACAATCATTTTCAGTCATTAGGCCTACATGACCAGACTTGGAAGAGTTCATGTCAATACATCGAGCGGCAGTGGTCGTCCCAGACGAAGCCAGAAAAACCTTGAGACAAACAACCCAGCTAAACATGGCAAAGGAAAAACGGCAGAAATATAGCAGCTAGGTCTAGTTTTTGACGCAAGAATTAAGCTGAATTAAACTAGTAAAACGGATGTTGCTAAATAGGTTGAGTACACTTGTTTTTTGTTGTTGTTTGTTTTGGTCTTGCTTTTTAGTTGAAATGTTGTTGGAGTTGTTTGTACCCACGAACGTACCCAGTCCCAGTGAGACTCAAACAACGTTCTGGAATACGATATTCAGAACATGATAATTGTCGTTTTCCTGTAAGATTACCATCCTTCATCGACGCTAAACTCGAAGTCATGGTTGCCGAGAGTAATTAGCATATTCTGTGCGATTTGACCTCATTTCGCAAAACTGGCAGTTGATATGTTTTTAGTTGTGTGCGTTATGAAAATCGCTTTTAACTAAATACTGTAAGGAATTAAGCTATAAAAATTTGGCACAGAGAGGGCGAGAGAATGGCGGAGTGAATGAATCAATGTTATTTTACCAGGAATTATATAGACTCGTAGTCTTTGTACATCGAGCTCTCGCCCGTGAAGGAATGCGAATTAAGTTTGAAGAGAGAGAGAGAGAGAGAGAGAGAGAGAGAGAGAGAGAGAGAGAGAGAGAGAGAGAGAGAGAGAGAGAGAGAGAGCGAGAGAGAAAGATACAATTCTTTATTTACGAGGGTAATAGATAAGCGTGTATGCTTTTTTACATCCAGCCCTCGCCCGAACAAGGGACTACGAGAGAGAGAGAGAGAGAGAGAGAGAGAGAGAGAGGAGAACACACACACACACACACACACACACACACACACACACAGACAGAGAGAGACAAAGAGAAGAGAGAGACAGACACAGAGAGAGACAGAGGCAGACACGGATAAACGAAACTGTACAAAACAGTCTTTTATAATGAGAGAGTATTGTAAACAATACGACAATTAATCTACCTCGCGAATATTTTCTCTCTCTCTCTCTCTCTTGTATTGATGCAGGAGTTACCGCCCGTACCAAGGTGACGGACTCCAGTCTCAAAGTCGGTCACAGGTAGCTATAGCTAGGCCTACCTGCTGGCTCTTACCTTCATTTCCATTCACTGCCAGCTTTTCCCACAAGCTGCACCCAACAACGGCTCCTGGGCAGGATAAGCCTCAAAAAGATCTATGCGCTGTCTAGCCGGGGCTGTGAATTAAGAATGAAACGAAAATCTATGGGATTTCCCCCCCTCCCCTCTTCCCTCTCTGTGTGTGGAAAGTATTGGATTTGTTCCTTAGAGGGAGAAAATGTGTCAAAGAGTGAAATGTTAGTGTGCGTCACGCCAGTTAACAAGGACGGAGTGTGTGGGGAATAAGGCCGTAGGAACGGTGAAAGCTAGGCCTCGCTTCCTAGTTGCTGTAGTAGATGGAAATTAAGGTATAGGGCATTGTCTTTCGACGTAGCCTGGCGGGGCTCCTATTTATCCTCGGAGCGACACGGGAGTCGCATAAATCGGGTTTGGGGTCGGGGTGGGGGTTGGGGTCGGGGGTGGGGGTGGAGAACACCAATAAACCGAGAGAAAAAAGAAGAAAAGAAGAAAAGCCCATACAGTTTTAAAGACGAGTCAGAACGTTAGCCTTCCTGCCTCACCCGCTCCACCCTGGACACACACACACACGCGCGCGCACACACACTCACACACTCGCACGCACGCACGCACAAACATTACACTCACACACGCACACACGCACACACACACACACACACTCATTCACTCACTCACTCACAGACACATTCAGACACACACATGCATTTCACACACACACACACACACAACATACACACACACACACACACACACATACACACGCCTTTCCCACATATGCGCTCCTTGCTACGTGTTCTCGCCGCATCGGGTGCAAAGTTCTGTTTTGATGACGCTTTGCCAGACCTCTGAAGAAGAGCCATCATGCAGTCTTCAGTAAGTGCCAGCTAGCCCTAATCGGCACGTGTGTTCGATTGGAGCAGGTGGTCAAGCGTTCCACCAGATCCCGAAAGCTGTAGAGATCCAGTCCACCGCCTTGACCGGTAGCAACAGGCCACTGCACCACCGTCTTCCGTTTTACAACTGAACACTGCCGTCTGCTCTAACGACACCAGCAACAAACATTCGACTCTCTTGACAAGAACAACAACGTCAATAACGATAACAACAAACCACCTCTGAAACCACTCGTAACAACAGCAACAACAAACAAGTAACTCTCATGACGAGAGCAACAATGTCAATAACGATAACAAACAACCTCTCAAACGGGAACAACGACACATCCACCACCACCAGCAAACAATTAACTCTCTTGACGAGAGCAACAATGTCAATAACGATAACGACAAACAACCTCTGAAACAGGAACAACGACACCACCACCACCACCACCAACAACAACAACAACAACAACAACAACCAACTCTCTTGACGATAACAACAAACAACGCTGAAACCGGAAGTACAACACCAGTAACAACAGCAACATCAAATAAGTAACTCTTGACGATAACAACAAACAACTATGAAACAGGAATAACGCCACGAATAACAACAGCAACAACAATTAACTCTCTTGACGATAACAACAAACAACTCTAAAATGGGAATAACGACACCAACACCAACAACAAACAATTAACTGTCTTGAGGAGAGCAACAACGTCAATAACGATAACAACGAACAACCTCTGAAACGGGAAGAACGACACCATTAACAACAACAACATACAATTAACTCCCTTGACGATAACGACAACCAACCTCTGAAACGGGAAGAACGACACCATTAACAACAGCAACAACATATAATTAACTCCCTTGACGATAACGACAAGCAACCTCTGAAACGGGAAGAACGACACCATTAACAACAGCAACAACATACAATTAACTCCCTTGACGATAACGACAAGCAACCTCTGAAACGGGAAGAACGACACCATTAACAACAGCAACAACATACAATTAACTCCCTTGACGATAACGACAAGCAACCTCTGAAACGGGAAGAACGACACCAATAACAACAACAGCAACAACAATTAGCTCTCTTGACGAGAGCAACGTCGTCAATACCGATGACAACCAGCATCCGCTGAAACAGTCCAACAGGAGAGTTAATGGATTAAGCCGACACCGTGGCCCACCCTCCGCTTGGTGACCCGAGAGCATCAAGAAAGGAAGACTTCGATCCCCGCTCCTTCAAAGAGAGAGAGGGTGAGAGAGAGCGAGAGAGAGAGAGAAGTGAGAGAGAGAGAGAGAGAGGGTGAGAGAGAGCGAGAGAGAGAGAGAGGGGTGTGAGAGAGAGAGAGAGAGAGAGGGTGTGAGAGAGAGAGAGAGGGTGGAATAGAGAGAGAGGGGGTGGAAGAGAGAGAGAGGGTGTGGTAGAGAGAGAGAGGGGAGGGAGGAGGGTGGAAGAGAGAGAGAGAGAAGGGGGTGGAAAGAGAGAGGGGAGGGTAAGAGAGAAAGAGAGGGCGGAAGAGAGAGAGGGGAGGGTAAGAGAGAGGGGTGAGGGTAAGAGAGAGAGAGAGGGGTGAGGGTAAGAGAGAGAGAGAGAGAGAGAGAGAGAGAGAGAGAGAGGGAGAGAGAGAGAGAGAGAGAGAGAGAACTATTACCACTCCACAATGCAACACAGCGTGCCCGACTACGAGACCACCCGGACCAGGCGAGCGGACTGTTCGATATGAATCCTTCGACCCGTGGCAATTACTGTAGCGGCGGCAGTTGCACGATTGCTGGCCTCTCCATTGATTGTGGCGGATCCTTGACACGACCAGCCAGCAATTCGCGTCCCTGTAATGATGTTGCGTCTGCACTGTGTTGCAGCGGGTCTCTCTGGCGTAATTGTTCTTGCCTTTACTGCTGTTGTTGTTACTGTTGTTGCTGCTGCTGCTGCTGTCGTTGATGCTGTTGTTTGTGAGTGTGTCAATGCTCGAACTGTGTGTCGGTAATAAGGATGGTTGTTGGTGGTCTTCTTCTTCTTCTTCTTCTCTCTGTCTCTGTCCCTGCTGCGCAATTTTCCTTGAAAGCCAGGCACCTGCCCACTATCTTCAGAGAAGTCTAGATAGAAGCGGAAAAAATGTCCATACGTATAAGCAAGCGGAAATTAAACAAATCACTCTTTTTAAAATTTCTCCTGCCCTGCGGGGAACGTCCAACGTCCTTTAGAATGTTTGAAATCGTCAAGATTGGCAGCCTATGGCTGCCCCCACACCCTCGAAAAAGGAAGGTTTGTGGAGATCAGTAACAGTTCTTCTCCCCTTAAAAAAAAAATTGAAGTCTTTTCACATAAATGACATTAGGCTGATCTTACAGTTATCATGCTAACAACATGCATCAGCAAGCTGCAACAATATAAATTTATATTAAAAAACAAAACAAACAAAAAATTACCAAACTTATTCGCAGTTAACTAACAACCATATACAGTAACAGTTCGTAAAGCTCAAACGATTGAACTCTGTGCTGATGTTAATGTTATTCTCATGCCCTTTGCTAGCCGTTGGGGGGTGCGGAGAGCTCAGCGGTTGAGCGCCGGGCTCGTAATTCAAAGCTCACGGGTTCGAGTTCAGGCAGGAGCGGCGGGAGAATTGTCTTTTCTCCAGGGTCAGTTTCTATGCTGACTCTCATTTCAGTATCCGATCTACCCCATGTTACCGCAGTAGCACGTAAACGATCCAGGTCATACTGCCAAAAGTGCAGGTGGCAGGTTACACCCTACGTATGTGGCTTCGAATAAGCTGATACTGTAAACTGGTGCATGGCTGTATGGAGTAAGGGAGTAAGTCCCTAATATGTCAACCCGACATCCGAGGACATTAAACCCCACATCATCATCATCATCAGTATGGAGTAAACAGAACGCGCGCCGAGACGGCAGCAGTTTCGCGTGGCACCAGCCATGTAACAACCAAACAGCACTGAATTAAACCACTTCGGTGGATACTGCATACGACTAGAGCGCTGTGGGTCTGCTCGGAAGCTGAGAATAGTGCTATAGTCTTCACTGTGAAGCGCTTTAGGGCTCATCATGAGATCAGACAATCGACAAGCGTTCAGATAAAATACATTAGTTGTCTGTCTGCTCAAAGTGAGAGGTGATGGAAATGCAGGTAGGAAGATGACTACACAGATGAAGTTAGTTACTCAATATAAGAAATTTCTTTAGCCTGTATCGTTCCAACTCAGCCCTGTTCGAATTGATATGTGCGTGGTATGTGATGTGATGTGATGTGATGTGATGTGTGTGTGATGTGATGTGATGTGTGTGTGTGTGTGTTTGTGTGTGTGTGTGTGTGTGTGTGTGTGTGTGTGTGTATGTGTGTGTGTGTGTGTGTGTGTGTGTGTGTGAGAGAGAGAGAGAGAGAGAGAGAGAGAGAGAGAGAGAGAGAGAGAGAGAGAGAGACAGACAGACAGACAGACAGACAGACAGACAGACAGACAGACAGACAGAGAAAATGAGACAGACAGACACAGAGAGAGGAGGGGGAGGGGGACTCGGTGTACATGTTTGGTTTTTGCTTTGTTTGATTTTTGTTCATGTACATTAACCAACTCCCCACTGCCATCATGTTCTTTGTAAAGCGCTGAGGGCTTTATAAGAATTTGCGCTTTAGAAATTATTATTATTATTAGAAGAAGAAGGAGGAGGAGAAGAAGAAACGTACTCTATTTCGGACAGTTACAGTTGGCTATACTCAGCTGACAAAGACGACGATGGAGCATGATTCCAAACGGCTACAGCTGGTTACTGAACAAAAGAAGACGGTGACGCATACAAGTCTAAACTGATACAGCTGGCTGTACTCAAGAGAAGAAGAAGGAAAAGATGGTACACAAGTCCGGACCGTCAGTCTTACAGATGACAAGGCCAGCCTGGTGCGTCCTTGAATTAGTTTACGGTCATTTTTCGCAGACGTACGTCTGTCCGTCTGAGAATATCCAGAGGGAAAAAATAGGCTAATGTGACCTTACCACACCGACAAACATCGCTGTTTTTCGTCGGCAGTACGACCTTCGTGAGGTGGGTTCTGACGAACCTGATTATTGGTTACGTTACAACGGCAGACGACATTGATGAAGAATCGACCTTTCCAGTCGGCGAAAACCTCGGCACACAACGGAGCCAGGGCTAGCGGCGGTGACGACATGCGGAAAAGGTCAAACAAGTTTAGTGCCGGTATTAATTTGTACGCTTGCGATAGCTGGACATTTTGTATACAGTGTTTGTAGTGGTTATTGTACACTTGTGATAGTTGGATAGATATAAAGAGGGGGAAATTGAGAGAGAGAGAGAGAGACAGAGACAGAGACAGAGACAGACAGACAGACAGACAGACCGAGAGAGAGAGAGAGAGAGAGAGAGGGGGGAGACAGACAGACAGACAGACAGACAGAGACTGAGACAGATATAGACAGACAGGAAGCTGGACATTACTGTAAAGAAATACACTACTATAATTAAACTGACCGACTAGAAGGACATGCTCGTGCGCACAACATTCAACAAATACCAATTTAAGAAATAAATTGTAGCGACCTTTTATGTAACAACGACAAGGCTGCAAGTTATTTTATGACTGATTTATGGGTTGTTCTTTCTTTAAATTTAGGCTAACAATAACACACAAGTACTCACGCTTCCGAGTCCAAGCACTGCACATACACACTCTCAGGCTAGAGTCCAACTACACAGCTCGCTCATCAGACCAGAACTCTCCCATCACAAGTCCTGAATCACACACGGCGTTGACGACACTCAAGACAGTGCTGTCCCTGTGCACTGACGTTATTCTCTCTCTCTCATCTCTCACTTCTGTTGTTGTTATCACACACACAGCACACACATCACACACACACCACACCACACACGCACACACAAACACACACACACACGCACACACACACGCACACACGCCAAGCACAACAACATACACCCACACCACACACCCACTCACGCTCACACTCAGACACACTCACTCACACTCACACTCACTCACACACACACACACACACACACACACACACACACACACACACACACACACACTCATACGCTCACAGACCCACACATACTGCCGGCACACACACACACACACACACACACGCACACACACACACACACATTGCCAACACACACACACACACACACACACACACACATTGCCAACACACACACACACACACACACACACACACTGCCAACACACACACACACACACACACACACATCCCCCCCACCCCCTCCCCCCGCGGTCCGCGATCACCTTCGCCTCCTGTGAACAGTTAAACTGGAGGGGAAGTCCTAGGTCCTCCTCACTGTCCGGCAGACGCCCGTCCAGCGTCTGAAAAGTGACGTCCATTGCTCGTCCATACCCACGTAGCCCACGTTCCTGACGTCCTCTCGGCACCAGTCCTCAACCGTGCACCCTGTCACACACTGCCGTAAATCATAATACTTTGCTAATTTCTTCGTGATTCTCCTTTTATGTCAAATACTGAGCTTGGCTGATTATCCTGGTCGCTGTGATTTATCACCTACATCATTCTCTCCTCACTCATTCCTTATTGAATAGCTATTTCATATCTTGTAATAATGGGAAATGGTTACAACCCAGTAACTACAACTTCACTATCGTTACGGGCCTTCAATTAAATCAATTCGACGTCTGTTATAGTTCATAAATCATAACAGCCAATAGGCCTACATCATTTCCAGCACGTCAACATATTTTTCTAGAGCAATATTATTCAAAAACATACATTCTGAAAATTTTCATGGCATTCATTTTTCTGAAGCAAGTTCTGACGCAACACAAAGTAATAAATCTTGGTAAAATCCAAGGAGACGGTCGGAAATTCCTGGACCGTTTGAAAAGTTATTTTGGGTCACAAATATCATCACAATCATTAACTGAGATCCATACCTACCAATTACAGCCGAAATATGCAACAAAAGGTGAGTTTTTCATATATTTTTGTCTTTGATTGTTTCGAGTTGACGTCACAGATTGCAAATGGCGAACGAAGCCGACGAAGTGCTGCTAGGTAAGCGGCCTCGTTAAACAAGCTACGGCAATTAAAAACCACGGAAAATGTACGAAAAAATTGCAATCTGAGAACGTTGAGTCGTGAGTACGATTGTCTTGCCAAAATCGGCACTAAGGAAGCGTTCACGTTGTTACTGGGAAACTAGATCAAACGTCAAGGGCAACATGCGCCGACTCGAACAGACAATTATAGACAAAAATATATGAACAAAATTCACCTCTTTTTTTGCGGATTTTTGGCTGTAATCGGTAGATATGGATCTCAGTTAATGATTGTGATGTTATTTGTGACCCAAAATAACTTTTCAAACGGTCCAGGAATTTCCGACCGTCTCCTTGGATTTTACCCAAATCTTTACCTCTCTCGTCTTGGCGAAGAGTTGGGATTTCTACTACCGGCAACGAACCCTCTGTGACGTCTCAGTCCGAACGTTCCGGTCTGTCGTCTTTTTGGTAAAAGCCAAGATACTTGTCTTCAGTGAGCGACCTCAGCTCTGTCAGTTCGAGTCAAGTCAGTGAACCATCAACGAGATTCACGTGATTCCGTATTTACACGTCCCCAGTCCAGCAATTGACACCCCACTAGTGAGTTTACCTTCTTGCACTTTTCGACAGTTAATGCTCAGGCCCAAAAGAAATGCAGGCTACACTCATGTGACGAATGCGTTTCGTCACAATTGCAAAATTTAATATGGTTATTAGTAGGTTTTCGACAGCTGGACATTGCAGAGTTTAGTGTGGTTGTTGGCAAGTTTGCGATAGCGGGACCTTGCATATTTTAGTGTCGTTATTGGCAAATTTGCAATAGCGGAACATTGCAGAGTTTAATGTGGTTATTGGTAGGTTAGTAATTGTGATGGCTGGACATTGCAGAGTTTAGTGTGGCTGTTGGTAAACTTTTAATATCTGGACATTACAGAGCTTATGAGGGTACTGGTAGCTTTGTAATATCTGGATATTACAGAGATTCGTGTGGTCACTGGCACCTTTGCGATATCTGGACATAATTATATAGAGCTTAGTGAGGTCATTGGTCATTGGTATATAATTTTGTGACAGTTTGACAGGTATGATAATAACTTGGTGTGGCCATTGGTATATTTGTGACAGCTTGACAGGTATGTTAATAACTTAATGTGGTTATTGGTATGTTTGTGACAGCTTGACAGGTACGATAATAACTTCGTGTGGTTATTGGTAGCCCATGCTTGTAATATCCAGAGACTGGCAGATGTCTTCAGGCGATAGATCTGTTATCTTCCATAAATGGTTAGAGTGTAAAAAAGAAGAAGAAGAAGAAGAAGAAGAAGAAGAAGAAAGGGAATAAAATAAAATATATATATATATATATATATATATATATATATATATATATATATATATATATATATATATATATTTGATACAGGGCCGATTGATGACAGACCATGCAATAGCCAATCAGAACGCGAAGACGAGATGCATGACTCTTTCGATCGTCAGCGTTATTGAACAGTTCGGTATTGTTTCCTCTCGGTTAACAATTGCACCGAAGCGGCCTGATTTATCGCACACGGGTGTGAGAGAGAGAGAGAGAGAGAGGGAGAGAGAGACCAGACAGACAGACAGACAGAAACAGAGAGACAGAGACAGAGACCGAGAGACAGAGAGAGAGAGAGAGGCAGAGGTTAGTAATTGTGATGGCTGGACATTGCAGAGTTTAGTGTGGCTGTTGGTAAACTTTTAATATCTGGACATTACAGAGCTTATTGGTAGCTTTGTAATATCTGGATATTAC
>JABMCL010001461.1:702500-705408 GCA_018857735.1 Alviniconcha marisindica
GGAGGGATTACTTTTTTTTGACTGATGGGATTTGAAACAGACGAGTGTCAGGGGGAGGAATGGACTTGTCGGAAAGGAACATAAATCTTGAGGATGTCAGCAAGGCATTAAGGAACAGACCCTGTAACAGAAGAGAAACAGATGAAAGATAGTTTGAATTTGATTTGCTGACAGATGGGGAGCCAGTGGAGCGTATGCAGAAGTGGAGAAACATGTTCATGTTTTGATGACTGATGGAAGACTGCTCGGGCTGCGTTGTTCGGGATTTTCTGGAGTTTCTTGAGAAGACGTTTAGGTAGAGAAATTGCTTATGTAAAAGGTTTGTGTAGACAGAAGAGCTATCAATATGTTACGCATACAGGTTTCTGGAGACAGAAGTCTAATTTTACGCAAAAAAGGTTTACGTAGACAAAGGAGTGAGTAATGTTACACAGAACGTTTTCTGTAGACAAAGGAATGAGTAATGTTACACAGAACGGTTTCTGTAGACAAAGGAGTGAGTAATGTTACACAGAACGGTTTCTGTAGACAAAGGAGTGAGTTATGTTACACAGAACGTTTCTGTAGACAAAGGAGTGAGTTATGTTACACAGAACGTTTTCTGTAGACAAAGGAGTGAGTTATGTTACACAGAACGTTTTCTGTAGACAAAGGGAGTGGTTATTTACACGAACGTTTTCTGTAGACAAAGGGAGTGAGTTTGTTACACAGAACGTTTTCTGTAAAAAAGGGAGGGGTTTATGTTACACAAACGTTTTCTGTAGACAAAGGAGTGATTTATGTTACACAGAACGTTTTCTGTAGACAAAGGGAGTGAGTAATGTTACACAGAACGGTTTCTTAGAAAAAAGATGATAAGTTACCAAAGGGTTTTTAGCAAAGGGAGGGTAATGTTACACAAATTTCTGTAGAAGAGAAGACAAATTACGAAAAAAAAATTTTATTTACGCAGAAGGGGGGTTGTTCAAAACAAAAGGTTTCTGTAGACAGAAGACAGACTAATGCTATGCTAAAGGGTTTCTACTGACGGCAAAGTGACTAATATTACTCAAAAAATGTTAATATATGCAGAAGTAACGAATGCCATGCACAGGAAATGTTCCTGAAGGCAAAAACGTGAGTGACGTTTAGAACTCACAGTCACAAAGAAAAGAAAAAAAGTTGGGTACGCTGTACTATTTTTTCTTTCTTTTTTCTTGGACACAATCCAGAATACGGTTTTATGGACAGCACAGACGGTGCGACAGACACACTACATTAGAAACGCTGCCATTCCCGTAGTTCCCGGCATTCTTGAACACATTCCAGCACGAACTGAAATCAGCTTGATTTATCTTCGTCTGTTAATGTATTATGTATTATTTGTCTTTTGTTGCTCGAAAACGGGGTTTACTCGAAAATTCGCTCCTGCTTTGTGTTGTTGAATTTATAGAAAACAGGGTTTAACGTCCAAAAAACCAAAGGCTTTTTGGGGGGGGGAAAATGGGGGGAAAGGAGGAAGGGGTGATGATGATAATGAGTTTTATGTCCTCAGTCAGGGACTTTTAAGGGGACAAGTTGTGACAATGCCGAAGCACGGAAATAAATCTTTACGTCCCGGAAACCAAAAAGCTCGAGGCGGACATTCCGGGACTCCACCTCGACTCTCAAAAAGCTCCTGGACATGGAGAAGTGGGGAAAAGAGGGAGAATATATCTATCGCTACACTGTCCCCACCAGAATGTTTCCCGCATAAGTGGCAGCGTTAATGTTTCAGTGGGAAATGATGGACAAATCACAAGACAATGTCCCAAACCACCCCTTTTCGAAGAAAAAAAAAAAGGAGAGCCAAAGCGGTGTCAAAACGAGTCCTTCCGCTTACCACCCTACCCCTTACCCTGGCCAAAAAAAAAAAAACCCCGGGGTTTGTTTTTTATTTTTTCTTGTAGCCTATTTATCTCATGCCAGGTGAAGTTACCGGTTTTGTTGCTGTGTCAGTTGTGACGTTTTTTTTCGAGCGCAAATTAACCCCCTTGTTGTTTTTTGATTAAAATCAGCGCTCTTTAAAACAAAACAAAAAAAACAAAAAAAAAAAAACCTTTTGTATTTTTCGTCTCTTTCCCCGGGAATTGGGATTTGCACGAACGCGTGACACGCGATAAGTGGGAACCGTCCGAGAAGGAATTCCAGTCTTCCGGGGTTGGGGGGGGGGGGGGGGGGGGGGGGGGGGGGGGGGGGGGGGGGGGGGGGGAGGACCAAAACTGAGACATGCCCATTCAAGGAGTGTGTGTGTGTGTGTGTGTGTGTTTTGGTGTGTGTGTGGGGTGTGTGGTGTGTGTTTGTGTGTGTTTTGTGGTGTGTGTGTGTGTGTGGTGTGTGTGTGTTGTTGGTTTTGGTTTTGTGTGGTGTGTGTGGTTGTGTTGTGGGTGTGTGTGTGTGTGTGTGTGTGTGTGTGTGTGTGTGTGTGTGTGTGTGTGTGTGTGTGTGTGTGTGGTGTGTGTTGGTGTGTGTGTGGTGGTGTTTTGTTTGTGTGTGTGTTGTGTGTGGTTTTGTGTGTTTGTGTGGTGTTGTGGGTGTGTTTTTGTGTTTGTGTTGGGTGTGAGTGTTGTGTGTTGGGGTGTTGTGTGTGTGCGTGTGTGGGGGGGGGGGGGGGGGGGGGGGCAAAAGACTGGACATCTGACTCAAAGGGTGCGTGTGCGTGTGTGGTTTGTATGGTTTGTGTGTGTGTTTTTGTGTGTGTGTGTGTTGGGTGCTTGGCGGAGGGGGGGGGGGGGGAAAAAAGGGGCTGGACATCTGATCAAGGGGTGCGTGTGTGTGTGCGTGCGTGCGTGCGTGCGTGCTGCGTGCGTGCGTGGTGCTGCGTGCGTGCGTGCGTGCGTGCGTGCGTGCGTGCGGCGTGCGTGCGTCGCGCGCGCGGGGTGCGGCGCGC
>JABMCL010003241.1:0-15000 GCA_018857735.1 Alviniconcha marisindica
AAATAAGGGTTTTTGGGTCTTCAGGATTCTTTCCTTAAAAACCGTTAATTATCCCACAATTTTAAATATTTGGAAAAATTTTTTTTTGTTTTTGGTTTTTGTTGTTGTTGCCCAAACAAAAATGGGGGCGAGAACCTCTTCCCCCAATGGGAAAAATCTTCACACCCCACCACACAACCACACACCCCAACGCACGCCCGCACGCACGCACGCACGCACCCCCACACCACACCACACACCACACACACCACCACAGGCACGCACGACGCACCCCACGCAGGGCACGCACGGGCCGCACACCACACACACGCCCCAAACACACACACACCACACACCCACACACAGGCACGCAGCACGCCCCGCACGCACGGCACGCCCGCCAGCACGCCCACGACGAAACCCCAATCCGGGCACACCCCACCCGCACCACACACACACACACACACACACCCCCCAAAACACACCCCCAAAACCTCCCCCAACCACCACCCCCCCCCCAACCACCACCCCACCACACACCCCCAACAACTACACATTTTAACCCAAAAGTTTCTGCATGGTCTGGCTTGAAAAATTTCCCCTCCATTTATATATATTATATATATTATATAATATATATATAAAATATATTATATAATTTTAATATATATATATATATATATATATTATAAAATTTTATAATTTATATAGCCTGCAAAAAAAATTTTAACAAGCCCCCCCCCAACTAGAAAAGGAGAACTCATCTCAGAGACTGGAGAAGAGGGGTCATGTCTTTGCATGGGGGGCCAAAAAGCTACCCTTTGGGACCCTTTGTCCGTGGTGGTCCGATCCAAGTCCATGTAAGTGCAAGTGAAAAAGGAGTGGGGAAGGGTCGGAGGGCCCCTCTGCTGTGTGGCCCTTTTTTATGAAAGGACAACAAGTCTGGGACACAATTCAGAGGAATTGATGCTCCTGTTGCGACACTTTTGTAGTTTTCCTTTTTTTTTACAAACGGGTTTACCTTTTTTACGCGCTTGCCCGGGGGGTACCAAATGTGTGTGTTTTGGGGGTGTGTGTGGGTGGGGTGTTTGTTGGGGGGGGGGTTTGTGTTTGTGGGGTGTGTGCGTGTGCGTGGGTGTGTTGGGGTGTGTGTGGGTGGGTGTGGTGTGCGTGGGTGTGCGTGTGTTGTGGGGGTGGTGCGGGGCGGGGGGGGGGGGGTGTGTGGTTTTGTGTTGGGTGTGTGTGTGGTGTTGGGGTGGGTGTGTGTTTTGGGGGCGCGCGTTGTGTGTGTGTGGGGGATTTTGTGTGAGGGTATTTTGTGTGGGTGTGTGGGGTGTGGGGGGCCCTGCGTGGTGTTTTTTGGCGGGCCCTGCGTGCGTGCGTGTGCGTGCGTGCGCGCGGGGTGCGGGGGCGTTTCGTGCGTGGTGCGTGCGTGCGTGCTTTTTTTTTGCGTGCGGGGCGTGCGTGCGTCTCGTGTGGTGCGGGGCGGCGCGCGCGTATTGTTTTTGGGGGTGTGGTGTTGTGTTGGGGTGTGTTTTGTGTGGGTGTGTTTTTTTTGTGTGTGTGTTGTGGGGTTTTGTGTGTGAATGATCTCCTCATGGGCAATGAGGGTTTTCCGGGCCCCTATCCTGCTGGTCAGACATTTCTTAATTTATCTTGTGAATGAGGAAAGTTTATTTTGGCGATGCTCTCGGGGCCCGTATATTTGGAAGCCTCGTTTGATTGGCTATTGGTTAGGAATTGAATCACGCTGGAAAACTACGTTAAACTCCGATGGCCTTTCATTTCGCTCTTGCCACTCCGAGAGCAGGCACCGATCGAGAAAGGGTGGTGATCCTTTTTTTCCCTAGCTTATAGCGGCCCAGCTGAAGCCCGACACATGAGTGGTATAATGGAGTAAATGCTTTAAAAGCTCCGCACATGATACTCGTTTGTGTTAAGATGGAAGGAACTTATATTGTAATCTACCGATCAGTATTTATTCTGTCTGTCTGTCTGTCTCTGTCTGTCTGCATCTCTGTCTGTCTGTCTGTCTTTCTCGCTCTCGCTCTCTCTCTCTCTCTCTCTCTCTCTCTCTCTCTCTCTCTCTCTCTCTCTCTCTCTCTCTCTCTCTCTCTCTCTCTCTCTCTCTCCCCTCTTTCTCTCTCTCTCTGTATGTCTATCTATCTCTGTCTCTCTGTCTCTGTCTCTCTGTGTCTCTCTATCTCTCTGTGTATCTATCTGTCTGTCTGTCTATCTCTTTATCTCTGTCTCTCCGTCTATGTCTCTGTGTCTATTTATCTATCTATTTCTCGGTCTCTCTATCTAGCTATTTATCTGTCTGTCTATATATCTGTACATCGGTCTGTCTGTCTGTCTGTTTGTCCTGATATGATCATGTGTGGACAGGACATTAAAATCTAGTTACTAACTGAGTGTCTGCCTATCTGTCTGTCTCTTCTATCTATCTATCTATCTATCTATCTATCTATCTATATCTATCTATCTATCTATCTATCTATCTATCTGTTAATCCAGCACACCGATCAAACCAGCTACCTATATTCACGCAGCTGTCGGTTGCTCGAATCCCAGGTGATCGTTGTATATATGCTTACTTTGGTTCGAACCTCCATGTTCAAACTCAACAGGTTTAACAGGCTGTCAGCACAAAGATGCAGTTTAAACCCGAAGTCTCTGGATCATGTTCCGGGCTACTAGAAGTGAAAATGTGCCGCTGTTACCATTTCTTTTTCAGTTTTGACCAATACGAATACAGCTTCCGCTCTACATAAACACTAACAGGAGTTCGAACAGTGTAAGAAACAACCATGATAATGATTAGAGAACTCTGAAGAATTGCAACTCAAAATTCACCCCCCCCCACTCCCACCCCCCCCCTCGCCCTCCCCCCCCCCCCCCCGCTCCCTCCCCCCCCCCCCCCCCACACACACACACAGAGACTGAAGTAAACATAACAAAACAGCCTCAGTAGCAACAACGAAAGCAACAAATCACAAAATTTCTGACGCCGTCTGCATATACTGTGGCCAAATATTTTCAAGAACCGCAACGGAAGCTAGTAGCTATAGCTAGACAGAAGAGGAAAACGAATCCGGAGGAAATTCCTTGAAGAGCGTACATGGCGGGATGGAGTAAAAAGGCGATTATTTCTAGCCATCCAAAAAAACTAGGAAAAAAAGAAGAAAGAAAGGAAAAAAGAAAAAAGGAAAAAAAGAAAGAAAAGAAAAGAAAAGAAAGAAAGAAAGAAAGAAGAAGGAAGAAGAAAAAAGAAAGAAAGAAAGGGGAAAGAAAAAAAACGGGGGGGAAAAAGAAGAAGAAAAGAAAAGAAAGAAAAGAAAAAAGAAAAAAAAGAAAAAAGAAAAGAAGAAGAAAGAAAAAAGAAGAAGAAGAAGAAGAAGAAGAAGAAGAAGAGAAGAAGAAAGAAGAAAGAAAAAAAGAAAGAAAGAAGAAAAAAGAAGAAGAAGAAGAAGAAGAAGAAGAAGAAGAAAAGAAGAAGAAAAAAAGAAAAAAAGGGAAAGGGGGAAAAGGAAAAGAAAAAAAGAAAGAAAAAAAAAACCCTTCGCAAAATTTAACATTTAAAAAAATAAGCCTCCTTTCCCTCCCCGGGCCGGAAAAATGACCAATACTTCTTTCATGGCCCCCCTTTTTTAAAATATTTTTTTTTTTAACCCATTTTCTTTTCTTGGGTTTTTCCTACTTCCACCTTGAGGGACCCCCGCAACGGGGGGGGGTTGGGGAATTAAATGAACGGCGCCCCCAGCCATTCCCCAGGGGCCGGCACCCCTACGGGCCCGTCTCAACCCCCCTTCCCAAACAATTTGTCACGGGATTCAAATTTTTCCAGGGGGGGGCAATTTTTTTTAAAATAAAGAGAAGTTTCATTTTACAAGCAGTTTTGGTGCGGGGGATTTTTCCCTGGGGATGGCAAGGGGGGAAGTTTGGGATTTTGGCGCAACACAGGAAACCCCCAAAAATCGAATCGAAAGGGGAAATTTGAAAAGGGATTCCGCGGGGCAAAATTAAAAAAACCTAACACGAAAACCGTTTTATGAGCTTTGGTTTCCGCAAGGGCAAAAAAGTGTTTAAAATTTCCCGGACTTTTTTATTAAAATTTTGAGAGGGGAGAAGAGAAGAGAGGGGGGGGGGGAGGGGGGGGGGGGGGAGAAGGAGAAGAGAGAGAAGAGAGAGAGGGGAGAGAGGGGAGAAAAACCGAGAGAGAGAGAAAAAGGAGAGAGGAGAAAAAGGAAAAGGGGAGGGGGAAGGGAGGGGGGAGAGAAAAAAAAACAAAAAGGGGGTTTTGGTGTGGTGTGGTGTGTTGGGGTGTGTTTTTGGTTTTGGTGTTGGGTGAAAAGGAGGAGGGGAGGGGGGAGAGAGAGAGAGAAAAGGAGAGAGGGGAAGAGGGGAGGGGAGAGGAGGAGAAGAGAGAGAGAGAAGAAAAAGGGGAAGAAAAGAAAAAGGGGAGGCAGGAACAGGAGGAGGAGGAGGAGAAGGCAAAAGGGGAAAGGAGAAAGGAAAAGAAAAGGGGCGGGGAAGACAAAAGGGAAGGGGGAAGAGTTAGAAGAAGAGAAGAAGAAGAGAAAGAAAAAAGAAAAAGGGGAAAGAGGGGGAAAAAGAGAAGGAAAAGGGGGGAAAAAGGGGAAAAAGGGGAAGAAAAAGGGGAGAAAAAAGGGGAAGAGGAAAAAGAAGAAGAAAGAGAAGAAAAAAAAAGGGGAAGGAGATGAAGAGAGGAGACGGGGAAAGGAAAAAGGGGAAAGGGGGAAAAGAGGAAAAAGAAGGAAAGGGTGGAAAAGGAGAGAGAAGAGAGGAGAGAGGGGAGAGGGGAGGGAGAGACGAGGGAGGAGGAGGAGATGGAGAAAAAGAGAGAGAGGGGAAGAAGAAGAAAAAAAGGGGAAGACGACGGACAGACGGGCCCAGACAGAAAAGACAGCCCGGACCACGGAGGCAGACAAAACAAAAGACAACAAACAGAGAACAAAAGACAGAAACAAAGGGGACGGGAGACAGAGAAAAAGAACAAACAAAACAAAAAATCAAAAAAATCCTGCATGTATTCCTTCATTATTCAGCCAGACATGTCTGATGTACTGCAAGTGTCGACTGCCGTCCAGACGGAAGGCAAGAGGCATGACAAATGACTCATGGGTGTTTTACCAGTCGAATAATCTCCCAGCTTGGTGAATCGGGTTGAGAACTGTGCACAGCGATGACAGATGACTGCGCCCACAGAAAGGGAGAAAACTAGCTGATGCTGCACAATGTTTCGTGCGCTCTGGGAGAAGCCGTTCCTCCATAATTTTTTGTCCTGATGTCATATATCATACGAGAAGAGACGCTATTCCGTAATACATCGGAGACAAATACGTCATTACTACCAAAAGACACTTTCTTTCCTCGCTTCTGCAAAGCTTTTACTAAGTGTTTACATGTGTCGCGTGCAATTTTGTTTTTGTTTAGTTTTTTTTATAGTTTTTTTTGACAGGCTTTTTAGCGTGTGGAAGTGTTCCTTTATTTGACAGATTTCTTTCTGTGGTTCATTGAGGTTGGTAGGCCAGTTACAAATTATATCAGTGTTTCAGCCGTCAGTGTGGCCCCACTGATCAGTGGTCCCCACCCCTTAGACGGGGGGGGCGGGCCCCAGCAGAAAGTTTGTTTACTGTTGGGGACTGTCTGTTAATGTTGGCGGGGGAGGAGCAACAACGAACACACACACACACACACACACACACACACACACCCCCCACCACGCACGCACGCACACGCACCCCACGCACGCACGCACGCACGCACGCACGCACCACGCACGCACGCACGCACGCACCCCCCACACACACACACACACACACACCCCTCTCTCTTTTTCACACACACCACACACACACACACACACACCACACACAACACAACACACACACACACACACACACACACACACACACACACAAAAACAAAACAAAAACACCCCCCCCCCCCCCCGCCCCAAAACCAAAACCTTTTTTAACTGAAAAAAGTGAAAGCAAAGTTCCCTGCCATTAGACAACTGAAGCTATAGTCTGACCTACTCCACGTTTTGAAAAGTGACTCTCTGAGGGACCCCCCCCCCCCCCAACCCCCCCTTGATTTTCAGTAACTGCCTGAGAGAGAGAGAGAGAGAGAGAGAGAGAGAGAGAGAGAGAGAGAGAGGAGAGAGAGAGAGAGAGGGGGGAGAAAAAACTGACCTGACACATTTTTATTGTGAAGGCCCCCGGGAAAAACCAAGGGGGGGTTATAAAATAGCGTTTGTTTTTGCAGTCGCATAACATCAAGTTGAAAGGGAAAAAGCAGGGGTTTCTCAATGAACCATACATTCACGCAGCAGTTTTTCTCTGAACTTCAAAGCATAAAATGTATACATTGCTACTTTTCTAGAAACAAAAGGGAGATGGGGTTTCGAGCAATTGGTTGAGAGTACGTGGCATTTCTGTAAACTCAGCAATATATTTTTGTCTGATGGCTGAATAAACTGGACAGTGAAACAGGAAATGACTTTCATCTTCCAAGAGGCCTGGACAGAAGCTGCAGTTCTTGTCTGTAACATTATCAGATCCATAACGTTTGTTTACTTTCAGTTCATTGATTCCAAAACGCAGTCTTATCGGAGTATCCCTAAAAAAATTAATTGTTATATCGTTCAGGTTTTTTTCTGCTGCGTGGATTGACTTGAAACTATGATAGGTGGAAAATCTGTCACTTTTGGATATTTTCGTGTGCCATTCTTCTTGGAAGCGTTCGACCATTTTTCTTTTGAATGCAGAAAGAAATGAGAGAGAGAGAGAGAGAGAGAGAGAGAGAGAGAGAGAGAGAGAGAGAGAGAGAGAGAGAGAGAGAGAGAGAGAGAGAGAGAGAGAGAGAGAGAGAGAGACAGACAGACAGACAGACAGACAGACAGACAGACAGACAGACAGACAGACAGACAGACAGAAGACAGAGACAGACAGACAGACAGACAGACAGACAGACAGACAGACAGACAGACAGAGATCCTGACGAAGTCATCTCTGTCGAAACGTCGTAGTGTTTTTTTTGTATCCGTCTTCTGTCTTCTGTTGTGACTACGTTTTCCCTTTCTTTGCCGTTGGTTCTTTTTCACCAGCAGTCATTCGTCCCTCCCGCTCCTGTTTGCTAGCCCTGATACAACCCTCTGTGGTTGACTGGGCTCTAGGCACCAACTAACCGACTAACTAATTAACTAACCCTCCTGCTCGCAGTCATTCGTCCCTCCCGCTCCCATTTGCTAGCCCTGATACAACCCTCTGTGGTTGAATGGGCTCTAGGCACCAACTAACCAACTAACTAACTAACTAACCCTCCTGCCCGCAGGTACCCCGCCGTCGGTAGGAATAGCAGACGAAAGGAGTAAGGATGTCAGTCACACAGTCACCATGTTTGTACTGTGTGTCGACAGAGCTGCTGTGACGTAACTAGGAACAGACGTTGATTGGAGCAAGAAAGGGGCACCTTAAAATAATTATAGCTTTGCGTGCTTTGCCTACTGTCAGGAATTGTCTGTCCTACTGTCTTCCTTTCTTGTTGATGATGATGATGATTCTCTTCTTCTTCTTCTTCTTCTTCTTCTTCTTCTTCTTCTTCTTCTTCTTCTTTGTCTCTGTGTCTCTCTGTGTCTCTCTGTGTCTCTCCTACTCTGCCTGTCTGGCTGTCTGTCTGTCTCAACATTTTCATGACTGTATTTTGCTTGCGTTAAAGTGTGTATGGATGTTTGAGAGTAAACAAGAAAAACAAAAATAAACTGCAGTAAGTAGAAACACAGCTAATAAACACACACAAATTAAAACCAGAATAACAAATTCATCTTTAGGGCAGGTCGAAACTGTATGTTTTTTGTAGCTGCAATTAAAACATCGTCGCTGCAAAGACATACCCCCCCCCCCCCCCCCCCCCCCCCCCCCCCCTCTCTCTCTCTCTTTCACTCTCCCTCTCTCTGCCTTTCGGAAACTTTGCAACGCAAAGTGTACCTTTTCAGCTTCAATCACAGTCATGAAGCTACAAAAGTGTAGTTTGAGGCGACAGATTTTTGCAGCTGCAAGTTTTGAATTGTGGCCTGGACCACCAGTGACAGTCGACAGAAGCCAGCAGCCAGTGGCGGCCGGAACACGACGAAGGGTAATAAGAAGGACCGGCACCGGATGACTCGCTGATCTCCAAAACCCCTTGGCGGCCACACGGGGACGGAACGGTGGTGAATGAATGTTGGATAGTAGCTCGTTTATTTCCCAGACGGCGATAAAACAATGGCTGATGGGACACGTCATGACACCGATGGGAAGAAAAAAGTCCAAAAAGTCAAATCAGTCCATCTAAAGTGGCCGTCAATCGTCAGAGACATTCATCATTTTCAGGCTCCCTTTATTGAAAAAAGTGTTCTCACGGAACTTGAGTACCTTTTTTAGTATTGATGCTTTAAACATGGAGGCCTCTCTCTCTGTGTCCCTCTGTCTGTCTGTCTGTCCGTCTGTCTGTCTGTTTTGCGGAGACAAATGTTTGTTTGATTCATAAGAGAATATTCCTAAATGGAGGGGTGATTACATGTTGTTGTTGGGCTAGTATGATGCCTATTGCCCAAACACACACACACACACACACACACACACACACACACACACACACACACACACACACACACACACACACACACACACACACTACCAAAACACACACACACACACACACACACACACACCCCCACACACACACACACACCACCCCACACACACACACACACACACACACACCACACACACACACACACACACAAAAACACACACACACCAAAACACACACACAAAACACACACACACACACACACACACACACACACACACACACACACACACACACACACACACACACACACACACACACACACCCACACACACACACAACCCCACACACACCCCACACACAAACACACACACACACACACCACACACAAAACCACAACCACACAACACACACACACACACACACACACACACACACACACACACACACACACAAAACACAACACACACACACACAACACACAACACACACACACACACACACACAACACAAACCCCCACACACAAAACACACAACACACACAACACACCCCACACCACACACACACACACACACACACACACACACACACACACACACACACACACACACACAACACACACACACACACACACACACACAAGGAAAGGAAGGACGAAATCACGAAAGAAAGGAGTGAAAGAAGAAACGGGAGAAGAAATGAAGGAAGAACTAAAAGAAGAAGAGAGTAAACAAATGAACGAAGCAAGGAAGGGGGAAGAACGAAGAAGCAATTTGAGAAGCCGAGAATGAAACAATTATTTACAAAAACAAAACAACACAAGAGACAGCCTGAACCAAGCTAAGGTCAATGCTCCAAGTTCTTCGATGACGGTCCAATGAATATGCCATTAAAAACTCAACCAGCAATGGTTAAAAACACAAGCACATCGTGACAAGAATATCAAAATACACTTCATTGGGAGAACTAATCATTCTAAATTGATTTTTCTAAAAATAGGTACGTGTTGCTGACTGAGACTGGCTGAACTGGGAAGTGGACTGTGAGTGAGGGGGGTGGGGGGGTGGGGGGGGGCGGAGGGGTTAAAAAAGCATCATTCCACACCAGAAGTGTGAGGAGCCCCACACAGAGCGGGAGAGAGGGGGGTGAGGGAGAGAGAGAGGGAAGGAGGGAGAGAGACGGTAGATGGAGGGAGAGAGGGGGGTGAGGGAGAGAGAGAGGGAAGGAGAGAGAGAGAGGGTAGATGGAGGGAGAGAGGGGGTGAGGGAAGAGAGAGGGAAGGAGGAGAGAGAGGAGAGATGGAGGGAGAGAAAGGGGGAGGGAGGAGAGAGGAAGGAGGAGAGAGAGGTAGATGGAGGAGAGAGGGAGTGAGGGAGAGAGAGAGGGAAGGAGGGAGGAGGGTAGATGGAGGGAGAGAGGGGAGTGGAGAAGAGAGGGAAGGAGGGAGAGAGGGTAGATGGAGGGAGAGAAAGGGGAGGGAGGAGGGAGAGAGGAAGGAGGGAGAGAAGGTGATGGAGGGAGAGAGGGGTGACGAGAGAGAGAGAGGGAAGGAGGAGAGAGGGGTAGATGGAGGGAGGAAGGAGTGTGGAGGGAGAGAGAGAGCCGAGAGAAGGGGAGAGAGAAAAGAGGGATGGAGGGAGGAGAGAAGGGGAGGGACGGAGGAGAGAGAGAGAGAGAGGGTCGAGAGAGAGAGGGAGCGAGGAGGGAGGAGAAGGAGGAGGGGAGGAGAGAGAAAGGAGAGAGAGAGAGAGAGAGAGAGAGAGAGAGAGAGAGAGAGAGAGAGAGAGAGAGAGAGAGAGAGAGAGAGAGAGAGAGACGAGAGACAGAGACAGAGACAGAGAACAGAGACAGAGACGACAGAGACAGAGAACAGAGAGAGACAGAGACAAGAGAGAGACAGAGACAGAAGAGACAGAGACAGAGAGACAGAGACAGAGACAGAAGAGACAGAGAGACAGAGAGAGAGAGAGGAGACAAGAGAGACGAGAAGAGAGAGAGACAGGGGGAGAAGAGAGAGAGAGAGAGAGGAGGAGAGAGGAGAGAGAGAGAGAGAGAGAGAGAGAGAGAGAGACTCACATGAAAATAAGAATGATCCTCTGTCTGTTAGTGAAAACAAACGGACGTTTGGAGTTATGCTACGGAAATGTGTGTTATTCTTCTGCGATAGCTCAAAGGATTTATGCGTCTTTTGATGGTTTGCTTGGCGTTAAAACATTGGATCACTGAGGAACTAGGAACCGTTCAGTAACTATATGCACACACACACACTTCAACACGCACACACCATAACACGCGCTACAACCTTAGTTACGCAGCAAGCTCCGTCTCTCGTGTTAGCGTACTTTGCAGCTTAACAACTCGCTTCCGCGAGAAACTAAACACGAATCTGGAATCTTGAGAATACCGAACACGAGCCAGTAACATCAAAGACTCCCCCGTATTGATACAATCCCCCATTGCCTCGATCCATCGCGCATTGATGTTTTCAATACGAATACGGCTATTGTTTGCGCTGATAACTTGAGCTATATTGAATGAGTTTGCACTTCCTTTATGAAAAACACTCGCCTTCACACCGATACATTTGGAAATCTGAATTAGCTAAGACTCTGCAGTTTTGTTGTCCAGAAATCCCTTCCAGCTGCCATTCCTGCCTGCTGAGTGCACAATATGCGATCATATCTGCGGATATTGCACCGTTGAATTAAATCCCACTTAGGGCAGGTGATTTGCATGTGAATTATTACGTGCACGGGGACATGTGTCGTATCTCGTGTTGTCGATCTTCCAGACATGTCACCCCTGGTGGGCTACAGTGAACGCAGAAATTTTGATTCCCTCTCAAAGGTTCTGGGTTTTAATTTTGAAGTCGGTCAAAACGTGTCACCCGATCTCGTGAAGCCCCGGAGCACATAGAAAGACCTACAGATGCGAGCATTTCTCATACGTGCATACACACGCACACGCACGCACACACACACACACACACACACACACACACACACACACACACACACACACACACACACACACACACCCCACAACACACACACACACACACACACACACACACACACACACACACACACACACACACACACACACACACACACACACACACACACACACACACACACACACACACACACACACCTGATCTGTTTCACATACACGTAGGATCACATGCACGCGCATAGACTAAAACATTCACACTGCCTAAAAAAACATGTGGGAACTCGCACGATTATAAAGACGTAACATTTGGGCACGTTTTTCAAAAATTGAAATTTTTCCCGCCTTTGGACCTTTTCGGTTCACCTGGTTTGAATACCGTGTCTGCGTGCCGCATGACGGAGTTTACTTCGGTGAATACAGGCTCTGCCCTGGATGATGCTTATTTCAATGAATGCTGTGTCTGGGTGGGCAACACGATGATGTTAAATTGTCAAGGGCATTGTTAGAAAAAAAAAAAAATGTCCACACGCACTGCCCCCCATTAGCATGGCAATTTTTGAAGCAGAAGTTTGTGCTATTTTTTTTTTTTCTTTCTTTTCAATGTGGGACTTTTATTCCGGGAAAAACATGCTTTTGGGGTTCTTTTTAAGAGATAATCCAAATAAAATTGGGTTTAGCCATCAAACAAGACCTCGGGCCTCTCCGCGCAAGATAGGCTCTTTTGTTTAACGCATCTTCTAACAAAACAGCAAATGAACATCCGAATTTTGTGTTCGTTGGTCTCAATCACGGTACTAAAGAGGCTGAAAATGCAACAATACCGTAAAATTTGTGCCGCTGTGATGAGTACAGAGCACGTCAGCCCAGCAGGCTCGGCGGGTGCTCATTGGTTGGCTGCAACTATACATCCTTTCGGAATATAGCATGCTGTATAAGGAACGGACAGGTTTCAGCTGATGCTCTGGGCTGTTTCAACCGTACGGCCATGCTGGCTAACCATCTGTTTGGGATCAGGTTCGGTCGGTCGCCCTCTACCGTACGGCTGAAACGGCTTTAATTGTGTGTCAGCGTCTTAAGAATGGGAGTCAGCCCATGTTTGCAAAGGACACGCTAGCCCTGTTTTTGTTTAGGTTTTCTTCCCCAGAGCCGTTTTTGACTGAAATGTTTCTTTCCAGAGCCGGTTTTTTGTTTGTTTTTTCCTAGAGCCGTTCTTGATCTCAGATGTTTTTGTCCAGAATTGTTCTTGCTCTAAGCCCATTTTGTCCAGAGCCTTCCCCCCCCCCCCCTCTCTCTCTCTCTCTCCTAGAGCCGCTTGTTCTAAGCCGTTTTTTGTGAGTTTTTGCAAGCCGTTTTTGTCACCTTTTGCTGTAAGCCGTTTTTTGTCCAGAGCCGTTCTTGCTGTAAGCCGTTTTTTTGTTTGTTTTTTTGGTCTAGAGCCGTTCTTGTTTAAGCCGTTTTTGTCCAGAGCCTTCCCTTTCTGTAGCCGTTTTTGTCAGAGCCGTTCTTGCTGTAAGCCGTTTTTGTCCAGAGCCGTTCTTGCTGGAGCCGTTTTTGTCCAGACCGTTCTTGCTGTACGTTTTTTTTGTCCAGAGCCATTCTTTCGTCAGCCGTTTTTTGTCCAACCGTTCTTGCTGTTCGTTTTTTTGTTTGTCCAGAGCCGTTCTTGCTGTAAGCCTTTTGTTTGTTTGTCCAAGCCGTTTTTGCTGTGCTTTTTGTTTTTTGTAAGCCTCTCTCTTTTTTTGTCCAATCTCCCCCCCTTTTTTTTTTTTTGGGCCGTTCCTTGCCGTAAGCCGTTTTTGTCCAGAGCGTTCTTTTTGAGCTGTTTTGTCTAGAGCCGTTCTTGTTGAGCTGTTTTGTCTAGAGCCGTTCTTGCTTGAGCTGTTTTGTCTAGAGCCGTACGTTTTTGCCAATTTATTGTTGCCCAGGCAACCTTTGTTTGTCTTTAGAACAATAACGCCGTAAGTTAGGGATTAAATTTTTTTTTTTTTTTTTTTTTTTTTTCCCCTTTCTCCACCGAACCGTCGGGGAGTGTGGCCGGCGGGTATGTAAAATTTTTCGTTTTTTTTTCCCTCTTTTAACCACAACGCTAGATCATGATTGTGTGCAGCGCAGCGTAGGTGGTGGTGGTTTGGGGTGGGATGGTGTGGTGGTGGTGGGGGTGGTGGTGGTGGGGGTGGGGTGTGTGTTGTGTGTGTGTGTGTGTGTGTGTGTGTGTTTGGGGTGGTGGGGTGGTGGTGGTGTGTTTGGGGTGTGTGTGTGTGTGTTTTGTGTGTGTGTGTGGGTGTGGGGTGTGTGTGGTGTGTGTTTTGTTTTGTTTTGTGTTTTGTTGTTGTGTGTGTGTGTGTGTGTGTGTGTTTTGTGTGTGTGGGGTGTTTTGTCGTGTGTGTGTGGTGTGTGTGGTGTGTGTGTGTGTGTGGTGTGGTGTGTGTGTTGTCTGTCTGTTCTGTCTGTCTGTCTGTCTGTCTGTCTGTATGTGTGCGTGCGTGCACCTGTGTGTGTTAGTTGGAAGGATTATTGAATGTTTGAGAGGGTGTGTTAAGTGTAAGGCGAGTTGAGCCTGTATCAGTCTGGGAACTGCGCCATAAATAAAATCTTTATTATTACGATTATTATTACTGTCTTAGTCAAGAACGGCATGATCCCAAAGACGGAAGCTGAGAAGGAGTCATAACAGTAAGGCCTACTTTACAGTAGGGCCCACTTTCACGCCGTTGCACTTTGGGCCACAGCGTCGGAAGCCATGGTGAAATCAATCGTTTCATTCCACCACAGTGACATAATTGATATGCAGCGCAAACGTCAGGGGGCTAATCAAAGCGGCAAGTTTCGGACCGAATGGCGGTTTTGATACACAGAGCAAATGATGGCAGTTTGCTCCGACGTCGCTAGTACCCTTCGATCATCACCCTAGAACGGAGAGCAGGATCGATAAGCCACGATGACGGCCCAGTGTCAAGCACCCTTCCTTCGGAACCCCTCCTTTGGTCGTGGAGTCATTGGGTTTTAGCCTGTACACCTCTTGCCGTTAGTCTCACTGCTTGAGATACAGAGGAGCGTAAAACCCTAGAAAATCGACTGATGCGCTATAGTTTACAGGCGTGAAAAGGCTGCGTCAAGCCAGGAGGTATATATATATGCATACATTTGTGGCTGGTTTGTACGCGAGGTTTCGTATATTTCAGACAAGCGCTTTTGGGTGCGATGGCGTTGCTAGAAATTATAGCTGCCCGGTGTTTTTAGGCGCCTCCCCCGATTGTAATTTGCTCTTTTTTTCTCCCCGCGGCTCTTTCCTTTCAAGTGCGATGGAAAGGTTGCCACCCTAGCATAGCCCCCCATCCCCCATCCCCCGTCCCCCAGCAGCATCCCCCCGTCCCCCCATGTCTCTGTTTCACTCTTCCAAGATCTCTCTGTCTCTGTCTCTGTCTCTCTGTCTCTCTGTCTCTCTGTCTCTCTGTCTCTGTCTCTGT
>JABMCL010003241.1:20000-25000 GCA_018857735.1 Alviniconcha marisindica
TCACTCCGAGCCTCTCTTTCCGGCACCTGCCTCCAAACTCTGCCAGATTTAGATACGCCACTGAAGGGGTACTCTTTATCTCCGCGCAGCTGTCCATGCAGCGACGCGGTCAGCGCCCTCCGAAAGGTTCGGGTACTAATATGACTGTCGAAGCAACCTAGCGCCAAAGCACGCACGTAAACATGAGACGCATCCATCCCGGGTAAAAAAAAAAAGAGTTCCGTTTCGATTCAAACGATTGTGGTTTTATTTGTACTGGTGTAAACTTTGTTGGCGGTTATAAATGACACGCCTTGTTTTATTTGAGTTGTTTGTTACAAACTTATTACTGTTTGAGCACCAACAAAAAACTGCTCGTTAGCTGACAGTTTTCTGGACCCTATGGTGTAACTAAATACGGCAGTGGAAGGATGTCGTAAGCCAGTGCTTGGAGTTTGAGTCCTGGGCTCCCCGTCCCTAATAGTCCGTACTGTCTCTGTGGACGTAAAGCAACATTGAACTCGAACTCAGAAATGCTACCCATCCTGGAAACTAAATTGAGCCACTTTCGTTGATTTTGAAAGCAATTTGGCCGAAGCCGAGGCACCATGCCGGAATCGACCAACAGCAAAATAATCAGCCGGTCAAAACGCTTGTGATTTTCGTGACTTCGGAGAGTTAAACATACAAGTCTGACTCTGGTCTAAGAGAGACCACTCACGTGTCCTTTAGGATTGTTTCCCTTCGTGGATGTGCTACGATTAAATGGAGCTCAAGTTGCTGGCTGTATTCAGCGGCGTGTCGCCACACCACACAATTAGATTTAAAAAGGTCATTTTACAAATGGCAAATAGAATATGCCGTTGCTTGTTTCTGGAAAGCTTTCAGTGGTTTGAAAATCAATAACTTTCCCCATTTTATATACTTGGAGAGTCAAGATGCATGCCAAATATAATTAGCAGTGAAATTGGATCTTCCTCCAGGGAGGATAATTATTTTCGGACATCCCGTGCTGTTTGGGTGCTAGTGCAAGGGTGTTTGTGTTCTGAGCCCGATGCATGCATAATTCGCATGTTTATTTGCTGAGTGCCAGCATATAGATTTTTTAACTTCTGCCTTTGGTTGGTGTGTGCGTGGGATTTTGCTGGGGAATTAATCGATCCAGTATTATGGCTGTTGCGGTCAATAATGAATCTGTGGCCAACTCTGACAGTTGTCTTGAAGTTTTCTCTGCATCAATAGAAGTACTGACTGGCTTCACAATCTAACTGGCATCATCGTACTTTAAGAATAAAAAACAAAAAACAAACAATATTCGGGCTAGCAGCTCTATGGTGATCTTGTATTTTGCACAACTGACTCAGAAAGCAGAAAGTGATTATACTAACGGAAGGAAGTTTGTAAGCTCCAAGAACAATAAAATCCTCCATGACACTCAGATGCGGTCATTCCTTTCACTACATGAACATTAATTCACTCTGTCTTTGTTTCCATCCTCCTCCACTTCTCGCCCTTATATAACCGTAATCTGTCTGTCTGTCTGTCTGTCTGTCTGTCTGTCTGTCTGTCTCTGTCTTCTGTCTCTCTCTCTGTCTCTCTGTCTCTCTGTCTCTGTCTCTGTCTCTCTCTTCCTCTTCTCTGTCTCTTCTTCTCTCTTCTCTCTCTCTCTCTCTCATCTCTCTCTCCTCACTCTCTCTCTTCATTCTCTCTCTTTCTCCTTCTCTTCTCTCTCTCTCTCTTCTCTCTTCTCTTCTGTCTGTCTGTCAAGTACGTTTTGACTGAAACTAAACTACAGTCCTTGCAAAAAAACGTTTTCGAGTTCGAGTAACGCTTTCAAGTTCTCTGCTCTGTTCGAGTCTCTACTCGTATGTCTCTCTCTTTTCTCATCTGTCTGCTCTGTCTCTGTCTGTAATGATCTCTGCTTCCGCACACACACACACACACACACACACACACACACACACACACACACACACACACACACACACACACACACACACACACACACACACACACACACACACACACACACACACACACACACACACACACACACACACACACACACACAGCAACACAACAACACAACCACAACCCCACACACACACACACACAAGCACGCACAGCAGCACGCACGCACGCACCACACACACACACACACACCACACACACACGCACACGCACCCACACGACACGCACACAGCACGCACCACACACACACACACACACACACACACACACACACACACACACACCACACACACACACACACACACACACACACACACACACACACACACACACACAGCTTGCATCCTTTTGCCAGCACGGTGCAATATGAAAATACAAAAGGGATGAAGAGGAGAGTCATCGATCCTGACTTCGATTTTTGACAGAATAGTCGAATGATTTTCCGAGCCTAAGACAGTTGTGCGTGCTTTTTGTTCTTAATAGGATTTTACTTTCACTCTCCTGCATCTCTCTACCCAGACCAAATATGTATTTGTTCTTGGATTTTGTTAGGATTTTTTTCTTTCGTTTTTTGTTTGTTTTGCCAGGAATTGACCGATGACCAAACACAAACTGTTTAATTTGATTCTGAAATTCACACAGAGGCACGTCTGTGCCTGTGCTCTCTCCCGGTTACACTGTTGTAATTCGTTTCTATCCGGCTGCTCACCTTTTCTTCTCAGTAGACTACAGAAAGTTTAGAAATCTGCAGCGAAACTAATTTTCAAAGCACGCAAACATGATTATGTGCAGCCTCTTCTGCAAGCTCTTCATTGGTTACCGGTCCAAGCCAGAATAGACTACAACATGTCAACTGTCTGTCACAAACTTTTCTCTGGCTCATCTCCTGCCTTTTTCTCTGATCTTCTCACTGTGTACACCCCTTCAAGGCAGCTTCCTCCTGCTGCAGACACATGGATTCTTCGTATCCCCATGTTAGAACAAAAACCTTTTGACAAATCTGTTTTTCCTATTGCGCTCGAAAGCAATGGAATTCGCTCTCTTCTGACATCCGTCACATTCAGCCCTTCCATGCCTTCAGAACTCACCTCTCTAAACAATACCACAAGTGATTTCAAATTCTGACCTTTTACCTGCCCCCCCCCCCCCCCCCCCCCTCCCCCTCACTCATCGTTATATTCTTTTTGCGATCCCGCGTGTCTTTGCGTGCGTGTGTGTGTGTGTGTGCGTGTGTGCGTGTGTGTGTGCGTGTGCGTGCGTGCGTGCGTGCGTGCGTGTATGTGTGTGTGTGCGTGTGTGGTGAATATATGTATTTGTGTGTGCGTGCACGCACGCGCACACGTGTGTGTTTGCCTGTATGCGCGCGCGAGTCTGTGTGTATGTGCGTGCGCGCACGTGTATGAGGAGAAGCAGGAGAAGAAAAGAACAAAAGGAAGAACGTCACCAAGAGCAACGTGGTTGTAGAGGCGGGGGCGGGCGTGGCGAGGGGGGGGGGGGGAGAAGGGAAGGGAGGGGGGTGTCTGTGAGGAGGTGATCACGTGCAAGATCAGGCGGGGAAAGAAAAAAAAACTGAGAAAAAAGAAGAAGCAGGAAACCTGGTCTGTTGCGAAGACCTAGCACTGACAGAAACACAACTTTTAGCAAAGCTTCCCCTTGTGATGCACGACAGAAAAACAGGAGAGCAGAGAGGAGGAGGCGTGGAAAGAGGAAGCGCTCAGCGATCTTCCTTGAAAGGACGAGAGAGGGCCATCGTCAATCAGGCCATCACTAGAGCAGGACAGCAGGGGAGCATGAAGAGGCGTGGAAAGAGGAAGCGCTCAGCGATCTTACTTGAAAGGACGAGAGAGGGCCATCGTCAATCAGACGAACGTTGGAACTGTTTCAAGGGCAACGCTGGGCAAACTTCATGGAGACGGCGGGCATCTGTGCTTCCCCGAGAGCGTAGACACCACCTTGGACTATCTTTTGTTGTTGTTGTTGTCGTTGTTGTTGTTGTTGCTGTTTTGAAAGCGCAACGAGTATGTTTGTTGCGGCATGGACATAACTATATCCGAGCTCTGCAAGATCCAAACACATGCAAGGTTAAAAAGAACGCTATTTATTATGACAGAACACAAAACACAAAGCTGATGATGAAGACGAAGACTTGTAGAGAAAGGATGGTCCTTTCTCTATACAAGGGTTCGTCGTCGTCATCATCATGGCGCTGGCGATGTGAACACGCAGGTTTTTGTGTGGAAGTTTTGTATGCACTATATATAAATTTTCATTCATTCATGCATACATTCATTCATTAATCCTCATCATAATCCTCATCCTCATCATCGTCATCATCATCATCATCATCAGAACAGAAGAACGATGGTGACAAACCCGGAAGGAGAGCTAGGCTCCAAACAGTAACTATATATACACATCGACCTGTGTACGTGACATAAGAACAAACCCCCTGGTTTCCAAGCCATGCTCGTTTCGAAAAAAATCGGTAGACATAATATTAGTTTTGTTGCGCGACTCACTGGAAAAAGGAAAGACGGGGAGGGAGAGAGGGTGTTGCGGTATTGACTTTAACACAATTTACTTCGAGGAAGTCTGAGTTTGCTGAGCGTGCTAGCAGCAAGCGATTTAATGTTTGCCGATAATCTGTTATATTCGGTCCTGAACATGTTTTTCTAGAGCCTCTACCAGAAGCTCTTCGTTTATATGGTCTGATTCCCGATTTATAAACTCAGCGGGTTTTTTTATTCCCCTTCCTCTTCTTTTTCACATCACATTTTACAGTTCAGATGTGATAAGTTATGGCAGCACAGGCGCAAGTGTTTCTGGATTTGATTTCATACGCTGCCACTTTCTTCGAAATTGCCATTGCTTGTGAGGCAGCTCCGGTCTAAGATTTACTGAAGTCACGTGGCTTACAATGGGCGACTTAGCTGCGGATCGCCCCGCTTGGTGGCGCTGGGCATATTTGGGGCTTTGACAAAGCTCCAGTCAGCTGCAAATGATCTCCCCTACACTACCCAGGTGGCGCTGAGCCTATTTGGGCAGTGCAA
>JABMCL010003241.1:32500-45000 GCA_018857735.1 Alviniconcha marisindica
CTACAGACAATGCATTCAGTTGGTTCCGAAGTCCAATCACAGTAGAGGCAAGCAGAGTTAGGTCATCAGCAAAAAGTAAAGAAACAGCTCAATTTCAGTCGGACCGAGGGGTATACCATGTTTTGCTTTACCTAGTATTTCATTTGCAAGTTTATTTATCAGCAGAGAAAAAAGTACTGGGCTTTCCACACACCCCTGTTTCAGACCCTGAAAACACTCAAAATAGCCAGACACTTCACTTTTACTCATAACACAGGCTTGTACGGAACGGTACATTGCTTTAAGATTTTTAAGCATTTCACCTTGAATGCCACTATGGAATAGGACTGACCACACAATGTTTCGATTCACAGTATCGTATGCTTTCTTGAAATTGATAAATGCCACATATAAATTTGAATTATTTGCAAACTATGTTTCGATCGCTGCATGCAAAGTAAATATATGATCTATCGTAGATCGACCCTTTCTAAAACCCGCTTGTGCGTCCGTCAGCACAAAGTTACTTTCAGCCCACACATTAAACCTATACTGTTGATAATGTGTGTGTAAACCTTACTTATGACACTCAGAAGTTATATTCCTCTGTAGTTATCTGGGCTGTTTATGTCACCTTTTTTTTATGCAGTGGAATTATAATCGCTTTTGTCCACTCAAATGGGAACTGCGAACTTGAGAAGAGGACATTGAAGTATTTTATTAGAAAAGGTGTTATTTCTTGTTCTGCAGCCTTTAGCATTTCTGCGATTACCCCATCCCCATGTTGCTTACATCAGCACAAATAAAAGCACCAAAATAGGTTTGAATCGAGACGGAACTCTTCTTCTTCTTTTTTTCTCCGGGGCGGACGCGTCTCATGTTTACGTGCGTGCTTGGACGCTATGTTGCTTCGAAAGTCTTGTTAGTACCCAAACCTTACGGAGGGCGCTGACAGCGTCGGTGGACAGCCCCTTTAGTGGTGTAACCAGTTCTGGCAGAGTCTGGAGGAAGGTGCCAGAAATGAACCTAAACTACAGTCCTTGGATAATAAAGTTTTCCAGTTCGAGTTCTCTCTCTCTCTCTCTCTCTCTCTCTCTCTCTCTCTCTCTCTCTCTCTCTCTCTCTCTCTCTCTCTCTCTCTCTCTCTCTCTCTCTCTCTCTCTCTCTCTCTCTCTTGTGTTGTTGTCGTTGTCCTCGTTCTTCACCTGTCACTTAATGGTATTTTACCCTCTTAGTTATGAAACATGAAGTAGTTAGTGTGACTGTGCGTTAATTAATAAGTACTTTGTGTTTGAACAAGCTTATTATTATAGTATGTACACTAATAACTTGTTGATGTTATTACTAATGTATGATTATGAATGCTGTCAACATTATGCCTCATAATAATAATGATAATGTACTCTTCCATGTGCTATTTCTCCAGACTGGAGCACATAGCCTATTCTTAAGCAAAGAACCAAACTTTGTTTTCAAGCTACAGAACAACATTTAAACAACAGTTAAACGAGAAAAATGACGTATAGGATACTTATCTGCTTTTGATTACGCTGTTTTTGTTATGTTGTTTTGGTGTCCAGTCAATAAAGATTTTGACTGGTTGACTGACTGACTGACATACATCTTAGGTCTATTGCTGTACCTCATAACCAGCTCTATTCAGGGACAAGCAGAGAGACACAGACACAGAGAGAAAGACAGAGCGAGAGAGACAAAGGCCGAGAAAGACATAGTCTTAAATAAACCAGGGCTGTGGGACAGTATCAATAGGTAAATCACTAGGCTATCTCCCATTCCCTCTCCCTGACATCGACCTTCCATCGACCCTCTTTCGCTGACGGGAATGCTCCTGCCTGGCACTATACGTATATACACTCCGATACAGGAGTCGAAGACTCATGGAAATTCTGTTGTTATTCTGGCATGTACGTACTGCACTACACTTCGATACAGGAGTCGAAGACCCGTGGGAATACTGTTGTTATTCTGGCTGTCACTACACTTCGATACAGGAGTCGAAGACCCATGGGAATACTGTTGTTATTCTGGCTGTCATTACACTTCGATAAAGGAGTCGAACTCATGGAAATTCTGTTGTTATTTCCGCTGGCACTACTCTTCGATACAAGAATCGAAGTCTCGTGGAAATTTCTATTGTTATTCTGGTTGGCAGGCTCGAAGACTCATGGAAATTCTGTTGTTATTTTCGCTGGCACTACACTTCGATACGGGATTCGAAGACTCATGCAAATTCTGTTGTCATTCTAAACAATCTCTCCAGCCCATTTCAAGCGAAGCAACCGCATATAAGCAATTAAGCCCTAGAAACTGACTACATCTGGCGTCCCGTTGAGAGCAAAGGACCCGCTGCGTATAAATCAAGTTCACCCAACGCGCTGACAGATACTTTCGGATTACCGGGATTAGTGGCAACGCATGCGTGCCCGTGTGACGAAAAGGTTTCATTACCTAGAAATACAGTCCGCATTTAGACGCAAAGCGCCAAATCGATACGGATGACCATTGTTTGGGTGGAGATTTCCAGCTTCAGTGTTGGCTGATGTAGCGGGATGTCGTTCAATCCTTTGGCGCCGGCGTACAACTTTTGTGCTTTATACCGCCGTTCGTGAAAAGCCGGCGACTTGTCAAGCTTCATTCCTCCATGACATGCAGTGTCCATGCTGCGCTCTGAGATGTCTATAGGAAATGCGCTCCAACCAAGAGTTCTGCGTCCACGTGGCTGTTGAAACAGTTTACTTTGTCGCTTCATTATTAGGTTATACTCACTTCTTTTAGCTGAAGTCAGTCGTCGACAGCTGCCTCTTTTCATCGCTCTGTCAAGGCGATGGATGAGGTACGGGTGTGTGTGTGTGTGTGTGTGTGTGTGTGTGTGAGTGTGTGTGTGTGTTGTGTTGTTGTGTGTTGTTGTGTTCGTGTTTGTTTTGTGTTGTTTGTGTTGTTGTGGTGTGTGTGTGTGTTGTGTGTGTGTGTGTGGTGTGTGTGTGTGTGTGTGTGTGGTGCGCGCGCGCGCGTGCGTGTGCTGGTGCGTGAGTATGTGGTGTTGTTGTGTGTGGTTGTTTGTTCGTGTTGTTGTGTGTGTGTGTGTTTGTGTGTGTGTGTTGTGTGTGTTTGTGTGTGTTTGTTTGTTGTTGTGTGTGTGTGTGGTGTGTTGTGTGTGTGTGTGTGTGTGGTGTTGTGTGTGTGTGTGTGTGGACTGGTTGATTTATTACTGACGGTACTTTTTAGTTTATTTTTTCTTGCCTATTGCCCATTTTGTTGCTTTCTTTGTAGACAATTGATCCTTTGTTTACATGAGTTTTTTTCCCGTTTGTTTGTGTGTGTGTGTGTGTGTTGTGTGTGTGTGTGTGTGTGTGTGTGTGTTATTTTTTGTTTTTTGTTGTTGTTTTTCTTTTCTTTTGTTCCTGATTATATATAAAGAAGAGTGTTTGTCTGTCTGTCTGCCTGTGTCAACGCCATGAATGATTTGGCGCTCCACCCGTTAACCCTAACAAAATAAAAGTTGGTGTGAAGATTCCCTGGGACACTGAGATCCCACGGGTAACACCTTGTTCCCTAATTGAACAATAACGCTAAAGATTACTGAAGCGAACGAATCGCTCTGGCGTTGCAAAGGAACGTTGAAAAAAACTGAACCGCCTCTACCACTTGTCAGGGCGCTCCGTGGTGTCATGGTTAATCAGCACTTAGCACTCTCACGCCAACGATCCCTATAAAAGATTCACAAGTTTCCTGACCCATGTTCAGAGCTCCGGAGCTGTACGTGTGAAAGTCGAGGTGGACGTCCTGGGCTCCCCGTCCCTAATAAACCTACGGTTTCTGCGGACGTAAAGCAACACTTCAACAACAACTGACCCATGACACTAAATAAAGAATTGCCTCGAACAGCAGGTTGTCTTCTTGTTTTATGGCGCTTTACGTCCACAGAAACAGTAAGGCTTATTAGGGACTAGCCTTCCGGTTTTATAAGCGATACATCCGTGAAAATAGTCCAGAGAGAACGCGTGAACAACGCCTCTAAACTCACCCAGCCTCTGCCGCTAATGTTAGCAGCGCCCTTGCATCCAGATACACGAGAGCCGGTCTGGCCTAGCGGTAAGGCGCTAGGCTGGTAAGCAGAGGGACTTCGGTTTGAATCTGCTTCGGTTCTCCTTTCTCTTCAAAAGTTGTGGTCTGTGGACACTGTCTGGTGACTTTTTACCTCACAGTTAATAAAACATTAAAATGGCTCTCGTCGCTGCCTATCTTTGTGTGTGTTGTTGGTGTGTGTGTGTGTGTGGGTGTGTGTGTGTGTGTGTGTGTGTGTGTGTGTGTGTGTGTGTGTGTGTGTGTGTGTGTGTGTGTGTGTGTGTGCGCGCGCTTAAATAGTCTCTAGGGACAAGATTTTGCGCTTTAAAAATACTATAATTATTATTTAATTATTATTATTATTATAATGCAGGAGTCATTCTAGTGGTGACAGTGTAGCGATAGGTATATAATCTCCCTCTCCCCCCACCTCCGTACCACCATCCTCCCTCTTCTCCCCGTCCCTAATAAGCCTTACGGTTTCTGTGGACGCTAAGCACCATGTTTACTTACTTACTTACTTACTTATTTACATCGAGACAGGTCACGTGAACAAGTTGTTAAAAACGCTTTACAGATACTCCCGACTAGACCACGAAGGGCAGTGCGCAGTACAGAGGGAGCGCATCTTTTATTCACGGATTTATGTAAACACTTGCCCGGCTCCTCAGACATCTCGGAATGAGCCCAAAGCGATAATTCACACGGACCGCAATTATATATTACGCTGCGATCTGCCTCCTAGCAGCGCCATTTCAGCCTAGTCGTATGCAACTCTGAATGAGTGACTGTAGACTGTAGCTAAATTACACAGCGCGTTTTTGAATGACCCTAGACCGTATGTATAGCTAAATTACACAGCGCGTTTTTGAATGACCGTAGACCGTATGTATAGCTAAATTACACAGCGCGTTTTTGAATGACCGTAGACCGTATGTATAGCTAAATTACACAGCGCGTTTTTGAATGACCGTAGACCGTATGTATAGCTAAATTACACAGCGCGTTTTTGAATGACCGTAGACCGTATATGTATAAACTGCGTAGCCTATATGCAATTACACAGCGCGTTTTTGAATGACCGTAGACCGTATGTATAGCTAAATTACACAGCGCGTTTTTGAATGACCGTAGACCGTATGTATAGCTAAATTACACAGCGCGTTTTTGAATGACCGTAGACCGTATGTATAGCTAAATTACACAGCGCGTTTTTGAATGACCGTAGACCGTATGTATAGCTAAATTACACAGCGCGTTTTTAATGACCGTAGACCGTATGTATAGCTAAATTACACAGCCGTTTTTGAATGACCGTAGACCGTATGTATAGCTAAATTACACAGCGCGTTTTTGAATGACCGTAGACCGTATGTATAGCTAAATTACACAGCGCGTTTTTGAATTACCGTAGACCGTATGTATAGCTAAATTACAGCCGTTTTTAATACCTAGACCTATGTATAGCTAAATTACACAGCGCGTTTGAATGACCGTAGACCGTATGTATAGCTAAATTACACAGCGCGTTTTTGAATGACCGTAGACCGTATGTATAGCTAAATTACACAGCGCGTTTGATGACCCTGGACCGTAAATAAGCTAAATACACAGGCGTTTTTGATGACGCTAGACCGTATGTATAGCTAAATTACACAGCGCGTTTTTGAATGACCGTAGACCGTATGTATAGCTAATTACACAGCGCGTTTTTGAATGACCTGACCGTATGTATACTAAATTACACACGCGTTTTGAATGACCGTAGACGATGTTACTATTACCACGCGTTTTAAACCCTAGACCGTATGTATAGCTAAATTACACAGCGCGTTTTTCAAGACCCTAGACCGTATGTATAGCTAAATTACACAGCGCGTTTTTGAATGACCCTAGACCGTATAATTATATAGCTAAATTACACAGCGCGTTTTTAAAGACCCTAGACCGTATTTATAGCTAAATTACACAGCACGTTTTTGAATGACCCTAGACCGTATAATTGTATAGCTAAATTACACAGCGCGTTTTTGAATGACCCTAGACCGTATGTATAGCTAAATTACACAGCGCGTTTTTGAATGACCGTAGACCGTATGTATAGCTAAATTACACAGCGCGTTTTTGAATGACCCTAGACCGATAATGTATAGCTAAATTACACAGCGCGTTTTTGAATGACCGTAGACCGTAATTTTATAGCTAAATTACACAGCGCGTTTTTGAATGACCTAGACCGTATTATAGCTAAATTACACAGCGCGTTTTCAAAGACCCTAGACCGATGTATAAGGTTTTAATAGTAGACTATTATAGCTAAATACACAGCGCGTTTTTGAATGACCCTAGACCGATAATTGTATAGCTAAATTACACAGCGCGTTTTTGAATGACCGTGACCGATAATTATATAGCTAAATTACACAGCGCGTTTTGTGCACCCTAGACCCAAATTTTGCCACCGTTTTATGAATAATTATATAGCTAAATTACACAGCACGTTTTTGAATGACCTAGACCGTATAATTATATAGCTAAATTACACAGCGCGTTTTTGAATGTCCGCCGATGAGTGGTGTGTTTACAGCGCTGTTTGGTCGATCGTTACAGGGCTGCTGATCTTGTGCGTGTCACGCGAAACTATCTGCCATCTATATAGTCTACGTCTGGGCGCACGTTCTGTGTGCACCTTACACACCATGCACGTTTGATAAAAGCTGCATCCTGTGGCCCAGCTCCGCCTGTTCCTGCATGTCGCATTCCACCCGGCACACTAGAGGACACGTCACGTATGCACGTACTGTTCGGCAACAAGTCTCCACGTGGAACATTTGGCTTCCGTCAGCCTCTCACTCTGCAAACTTCCAGGTCCCGCTCGAAAAGCGCAAACGCTTACACAAGCAGGCTGCACAGCCGGAAGATGCGCAACACAACACGCAAATGTTTAGCTGCTTCCCTAGCACGCAGTGGATGGTGGTACGTCCTGCCTGAGATCTTCACAGAGTGTACGTCGACGGCTTGAACTGTCTTCTGTATCATTGGCGGGAGCGTGTGTAAAAATCCGTCTTTTGTCGCGACAAAAGTATACTTGTCTTGACAAAAGACGTGTTTTGTCGAAACATGTATTTGTCGCGACAAAACTTTTGTCGCGACAAAGGATATACTCGTGGCAGCTCCCGCCAATTATACTTCTGAAGCTAGCAGAATGCTAGCAGTCATTTTGTTTTCCGATATTTTTATTTTAAAAGGCCTGTCTACAAGAGGTAAACCTAAAAATGTGATCCGTAGAAGGATCTCTGAAAGAGGTAGCGCAAAAACGTCATCCACACTGAGGCTACACGTGCTACAGAACTGTCATCCACAAATATCCACGCTGGGTTCCACAAAAACACCAAGGCAAGGGCTAGGCTACACGCAATCAGTACATGGACCTACATAGGAGGTGCACCACCAAAGGTCATCCGGACACCTCCACGAAGACTGAAACACAAAGTACACTACTACTACTATTACTACAACAACAACAACAACAACTACTACTACTGATGCTGCTGCTGCTGCTGCTGCTGCTGCTGCTACTACTACTACTACTACAAGGTGTAAAGCGCCTACCCCGCGGCTCAAAGCGCTGAACAAACATAATATAATACACATAATGTACATCCAGATGGAAAATGTTATCAGCATTTTAACAAAAACTAACACATAATGTAGACCCCAACAAGGATTCAAGCACAGCTATGTATACGATGCACACACATACACACACACACACACACACACACACACACACACACACACACACACACCACCCACACACACACACACACACACACACACATACCCCACACAACGCCACGCACGAAACTCACGCACGCACGCACGCACACGCACGCACGCACGCACGTACACACACACACACACACACACACACACACACACACACACACACACACACACACACACACACACACACTCCAAGAGCCAGTGAACCCTATTAATTACATGAACACACTACGACACTTCATTCAGTAAGTAAACCTTCCTGTTATGAGGCTGACGGTAGAGACAGACGAGTTGTAGACAGGCAATGCCTTCGAAAGCATGCTTGCTTCCAAAGGGAACAGAAACCGAGCATGCTAACTGGGGTGAAAAAGTCGGAAATGAATAATCATCATTATTTTCATCTACATGCTTCACGTGGTTGTTCTGGCAATATCTATACAAAGACGTGATTTAGTTATTCGAACTCGTGTGGTTATGTGCGTAATTAAGTTGTGTGTGTGTGGTGTGTGTGTGTGGGTTGTGTTTTGTGTGTGTGTGTGTGTGTGTTGGGGTGGTGTGTGTGTGGTGGTGTGTGTGTGTCGTGTGTGTGTGTTTTTCATCATAGATAAGTTGCATAATGGGCAGACAAGATACACATTTCCGTGTAGGGTTTTTTAGCATGGACAATAAACAATTTTTATTTATCTGAATTTGAGCTCCAGGCCGGACCTCAGGGGATACCAGGGGTTCCGGGCCGACCCCCCCCCCCCCCCCCCCCCCCCCCCAACCCCCCCCCCCCCCTTTTTCTTTTTTTCTCTCTTCTCTCTCCTCTCCCCCTCTCTCTCTCTCTCTCTCTTTTCCCCTCTCTCTCTCTCTCTCTCTCTTTTCTCTCTCCCCTCTCTCTCTCTCTCTCTCTCTTTGAAGTAAAAACTAGGTTATCGAAGTCCATATTACATGCCCTTTTAAAAAAAAAAAAAAAATCGTTTTTTTTGGTATTTAAATACAAAGAGAAGGAGACACCGAATAAGTCGCGCAAAATCCTGCTGTCCGTCTCTTTCTTCTTCTTCTTCTTCTTCCTCTTCTTCCTCCTCCTCCTCGTCCTCCTCGTCCTCCTCCTCCTCCACCTTCTTCTTCTTCTTCTTCTTCCTCCTCGTCCTCCTCGTCCTCCTCCTCCTCCTCCTCCTCCTCCTCCTCCTTCTCCTTCCCCTTCTTCTTCTTCTTCTTTTTCCCTTTCCTCCCCCTTCCTCGTCTCTCTCCTCTCTCCTCTCCCTCCTCTCCTCCTCTCTTCGTCCTCCTCTTCCTCCTCCTCCTTTTCCTTCTCCTCTTCTCCCCCTTCTCCCCCCTTCTCCTCTCCCCCACCTTCTTCTTCTTCTTCTTCTTCTTCTTCTTCTTCTTCCTCCTCCTCCTCTCCTCCTCCTCCTCCTCACTCCTCCCCCTCCTCTTTCTCTCTTCTCCTCTCCTTTCCTCCTTTTTCCTCTCTTCTCCTTCCTTCTCTCCTTCTCCTCCTTCTCCTCCTTCTCCTCCTCCTCCACCTTCTTCTTCTTCTTCTTCTTCTTCTTCTTCTTCTTCTTCTTCTTCTTCTTCTTCCCAACATCCTGTTCCAATCGACTGGGCCGACGATGCGTGTTTCTTCCGTTCCCCTTAACGACTTTGGAACCTCCACGTGACACCCTTTCTGGATGCCTCAAAGTAGGTGTACCGCGTTCTACTTCGTACTAGCCGAGAACCCGACCATCTGCACACGATGCAGAGTATATAGCATCACTGCCAGCAAAGTAAGTCATACCAGACGAAAGTGGCGCGCATCACCGTCATGTAGTTGTTGTTTTATCTTTTTTTTTTTTTTTTTTTTTTTACTCTGATATTTATGGAACCAGGTGCTAACCACCTGAAATTGGCCTCTCTTTGAGTCCGCCTCGTGTAGCTTTGCTTACACACGGGTCCGCCTCATCCAACATCTTGTCCTGCTCACCACCTTGTAGTTCACCCGATAGTGTACACACGGGTTGCTTGTTGAGGTTAGTTAAAATTCTATTGAACGACGGCAGTCCCTCAGTTTACGAAGTTTGGTTTCTTAGGATGTAAACCGCTGCTGTGCCGGTATGTCGCAAAACGCTAGTAGACACTAATGTTTCATACCTCGATATTATCATTAACATCTCTCTCTCTCTGCCTGCCTGCCTGCCTGCCTGCCTGCCTGCCTGTCTGTTTGTCTGTCTGTCTGTCTGTCTGTCTGTCTGTCTGTCTGTCTGTCTGTCTGTCTCTCTCTCTCTCTCTCTCTCTCTCTCTTCTCTCTCTCTCTCTCTCTCTCTCTCTCTCTCTCTCTCTCTCTTCTCTCTCTCTCTCTCTCTCTCTCTCAAACACACACACACCACACACCACACACACACACACCCCACACACACACACCACACACACCACACACACCACACACACACACACACACACACACACACCCCACACAAACACACACACATACACCACACACGCACGCACCACACACACACACACACACACACACACACCACACACGCACGCACGCACGCACGCACGCACGCACGCACGCACGCACGCACACACTCACACACACACACACATGCACGTGGGCGCACGCAACTATAAACGACTAGTTTGTAACCTGACTGTAAACGGGCAGATGTAAATGGCTGTAAACGGGCAGATGTGAATGACTGTAAACGGGCAGATGTAAATGACTGTAAACGGGCAGATGTAAATGACTGTAAACGGGCAGATGCAAATCGTGGAATATCTGTTGTTATTGACTACAGTTACTCCGCAGTATACAACTTCACGCATCAGTAGGCTATTTTCAGGGGCACGCACAAACTATTCTTTAAAAACGATGACGACAACGAGACGACGACGACAAGGAAGGGAAGAAGAAGAAGAGGGGGAAAGAGAAGAAGGGAGGGAGGAAGGAAGGAGGAAGAAGAAGAAGAGAGGAATGAGGAGGAGAGGAAGAAGAAGAAAAAGAAGAAGAAGAAGAAAGAAAGAAAAAAAGAAAAAAAGAAAGAAAGAAGAAGAAGAAGAAGAAGAAGAAGAAGAAGAAGAAGGGGAGGAGGAAGAAGAAGAAGAAGAGGAGGATGAGGAGGAAGAGGAGGAAGAAAGAAGAAGAAGAGGAGGATGAGGAGGAAGAGGAGGAAGAAAAGAAGAAGAAGAAGAAGAAGAAGAAGAAGAAGAAAGAAAGAAAGAAAAAAAGAAAGAGAAGAAGAAGAAGAGGAAGAAGAAGAAGAAGGGGAGGAGGAATAAGAAGAAGAAGAGGAGGATGAGGAGGAAGAGGAGGAAGAAGAAGAAGAAGAGGAGGATGAGGAGGAAGAAGAGGAAGAAGAAGAAGAAGAAGAAGAAGAAGAAGAAGAAGAAGAAGAAGAAGAAGAAGAAGAAGAAGAAGAAGAAGAAAGAAAGAAAGAAAGAAAGAAAGAAAGAAAGAAGAAGAAGAAGAAGAAGAAGAAGAAGAAGAAGAAGAAGAAGAAGAAGAAGAAGAAGAAGAAGAAGAAGAAGACGAAGAAAAAGCAGAAGAAGAAGAAGAAGAAGAGAATAACACCAGTGTATGATAGGAAGAAGAAGAAGAAGAGGATAACACCAGTGTATGATAGGAAGAAGAAGAAGAAGACAATAACACCAGTATATGGTAGGAAGAAGAAGAAGAGAATAACAGCAGTGTATGATAGGAAGAAGAAGAAGAAGAGAATAACAGCAGTGCATGATAGGAAGAAGAAGAAGAAGAAGAGAATAACAGCAGCGTATGATAGGCTGTCTTGTAAGCTGACACACACAAACGTGTGAAGTTCCGTTGTCATTCAGCGTGTCCAGTGGAGGGTGGCACCACGCCGCTTCTTCTTCCGGTCAGCGGGTACCATTCCATAGAGGGGGTTGTCGCGGGCCCACAAACCGTAAACGGATAATGTCTGGCCATCCGTGGGATACACAAAACCGTCCTCTGACCGATTTGTACCTCAAACTTTGAATGGATATTTCTCTTCGTTCTTTTTTTTTCGTTTTTCTTTTTTTCGTTTTTTTAACCTTCCGCCCCCGACCCTCCGTTTCTCTCTCTCTCTCTCTCTCTCTCTCTCTCTCTCTCCTCCTCTCTCTCTCTCTCTCTCTCTCTCTCTCTCTCTCTCTCTCTCTCTCTCAAACACACACACACACACCATCTCGCCCCAACTAGCTTTCCACACCCGCCTTTTCAGCCCCCCCCCCCCCCCCTCCACCCATCCCACCCCCACCTCTCTCCCTCCCTCACCCCTCCAGGATGCTACCATTGGGACTGACGATCCCATCAAAAACCGCTTATCTCCCTTTGTGAATGCTGCCCCTTTATGCCCTGAACCTTGGCCCTCTCACTCTACTGACAATGAGTCATCACGTCGCCACAACAGACTCAACAGGCGTGCTCACAGCAGCAGCTCCACACCCTGCAGTCCCCGATGACAGCTACGGTGGCAATGAAAGGGTCGTCCTGTCAGCCTTCACTTGTGCTGTCGCTGGTCCTGGGCCTGGGCCTGTGAACTGGTTCCGTTTAAAGGGGTATTCTTCATTCACCCGTTCGTCGGAATGTGAGCCGGTTTTGCCCAGCGTGAGGCTGGTAAGCGGACTGTGTAGGTTCGATAACCCGGTTCTGGTTTTCTTTCTCTTCAAAAGCTGCGGTTTGT
>JABMCL010003241.1:55000-57500 GCA_018857735.1 Alviniconcha marisindica
ACTTTTGTGCGTTTCGATGATTTTCAAAAAGTTAGCATTTTGCGTGTATTGTGTGCGTGCGCGTGCGTGCGTGCGTGCGTGCGTGCGTGCGTGCGTGCGTGCGTGCGTGCGTGCGTGCGTGCGTGCGTGCGTGCGTGCGTGCGTGGTGTGTGTGTGTGTGTGTGTGTGTGTGTTTGCGCAGAATGCCGAACTCTGTTTATATGTTAGAAGTTCGCGCTTTCCATTATTACTATTATTGTTATTACTTAGTTAAAAACCACAATGGTTGGTTTCCCAATAATCGTGGGGTTTTTTTTTTCTTCTTTTTTTTCTTTTTCTTTCTGGAAAAGAAAAATACGACAACTAAAAGCAAATTAAGCAATTTAAACAGAAGAGGAAAACGATGTAACAATTGGTCCCTAAGGAACTCTAAAACCGCGTTGTTTGTTGGCTCTGTTGGACGTACAGTTTGGCTCAGGCTAGCACGCTGACTCCACAGCCCCCCTGGGCAAGTACGTGATACCCTACGTGATACCCTGCCCATGCACTTATCAACGATCAGTTCTCCCGCACGCCTGAGGGGCTCTGGCACGTGCGTTTGCACACGTGTCCTTGACGTTTGGTCTCGTGTCCTTCACGTTTGCACTCGCGTCTTTGACATTTGCACTCGTGTCCTTCACGTTTGCACTCGCGTCTTTGACATTTGCACTCGTGTCCTTCACGTTTGCACTCGCGTCTTTGACATTTGCACTCGTGTCCTTCACCTTAGCACTCGTGTCCTTCACGTTTGCATTCGCGTCTTTCACCTTTGCACTCGTGTCCTTAACTTTTGCACCCGCGTCCTTGACGTTTGCACTCGTGTCCTAGGCGTTGACACTGGCGTCCTTGACGTTTGCACTACGATAACCGTCTCATTATAATATATCTTACCCATAATTCCACCCCTCCCAGCCACCACGTTCGTCACCCATGACACTGAACAAAGACTTGCCTTGAACAATCGCCTGAACGAGTCTTCCGGTATGGGGTGTGATACTGTACGTTTCATCTGTGAAAATTGTCGAGCGAGAAAGGGTGAAACAACTCAGTACAACACCGCTACACTTGCTCGACACAAAGCCAAATGTGGCATCATCCCATGTATTGGGCGATTCGGGTGGGGTTGTTAACTCCCTTGACTTTTGCCCGGCATCGCTTAAGTCCCTTGGCTGCTTTTACTTCCGGTGCGTATTTTCTTCACAATGGAAGGCGGTGACAGTGAATTTGCGAATTTTACACTGCCAACTTTAAAGGCATTTTTGGAGGCCCGTAGTTAGAATGTGTCTGGCAACAAGCAATAAGTTGTTGCTCGTGCTATAGGATACCCCAAAACGCATTTTTTCAACGAACTCGCGAACTTCTGGTCAGCCAAAAAACGACGCAAAAGACACTTTTTTCCCACCCTCCATCCCCTTTCCACGGTAATTTTTGCAACTGCAACAGTATGGCATTTGTACTGCTTCGCAATTCTAGGTTCAACTTCCATTGTTATACACAGCGTGAAGCAACGCCTACTCAGAAATCGGCCCGGTACTGACGCTGCGACCTCTTGCGACTTCTTGCGCGAAAGATTACAAAGAGCATTCACTCGTGCAAACCAGCTTCACTAAACCGCCCAATAGAGACACGGCGCGTGAAAAAGTTGTGAACATCCCCACCAAAAGTTAGAATTAAAACCTTCATTGCCCCAGCCTGTACAATTTAAGGGCTGAAAGAACACGCACACGCCTTCAAACAGTATCTTTCCTGGGGCTGTGACAAACTGGTTTCAATACAGCGCGTTTTTATGAAAATTAATCCCTTCACGTGCTAATGCAAAAAAGGAAACAAAAAAGTTGAAGGATTTCAAATTATGCATTTTTGCTTGTCGTTTTGAAGTGACATCGTGGCAGCGAAAGGGATCATTTCTTTGCCGAACGTTGGTCATAACCTTGCCTGAAAACAGGAACGATCTGGATTGGAGAAAAAAAATGTCTCCAAAAACTTGCAGTCCTCTTTAATTCATAATAATAATGTTAATAATAATAATAATAATAATAATAATAATAATAATAATAATAATAATAATAATAATAATAAATGTGAGCAAGTGCTCTTTGTACGTTTTTACAATAATCCCGCCCCGGTTATCAGATCCATGCAATTTCATTACTGTACTGTTAGTAACCGGAGCAGACGACGCTTTTGTTTCTGAAGCGCTGCGTGTTGCGTAACGCCACATGGCTTCTCATAGCCGACCGGCAATAGCCGCCGGTGCGCGCCATTTTCAAATCTGTTTTCTCCCTTAATATTTTGACCGCTTGTTTGTTTACCTACTCTTTGTTTACCTAGTCCTTTTTATGCACTAAGCCATGTGTAATATAATTTGGCATCTTAGAATATTTATTTAGATCTTATTTAGACGCAGGATCGAACTTAATCAGTAGCCGATGCCTCTCTAGGTCCATTCTTTTTATAGCGTCGTCTGCATGGCGCATTTCTG
>JABMCL010003241.1:62500-65000 GCA_018857735.1 Alviniconcha marisindica
GATAAAGCAGCAGAACATCTGATCAGTTCATATGACTAGTACCGGAAAAGAAAACAGAAACAGTCAATGTTTATCTTATAAAGAACACTAAGGGAGAGGCAGAAGAAGAAGAAAATAGAGGGGGGGGCGTTGTCGGAAGGACTGGGCGGAGTTTTATGGGTGTATGAAATAGGTCTCAGATGACCAGTCATTGCGGTTGTGTGTGTGTGTGTGCGTGCGTGCGTGCGTGCGTGCGTGCGTGTGTGGTGTGTGGGTGTGCGTGTGTGTGTGTGTATGTATGTGTGTGTGTGTGTGTGTGTGTGTGTGGTGTGTGTGTGTGGGTATGAGTGCGGGTCGTGCGTGGTTGTGGGGCGGTGTGTGTGTGTGTGTGTGTGTGTTGTGTGTGTGTGTGTGTGGTGTGGTTGTGTGTGTGTGTGTGTGTGTGTGTGTGTGTGTGTGTGTGTGTGTGTGTGTGTGTGTGTGTGTGTGTCACCAGCAGTGTGTAAAAATAGGGTGTACTGGTCTGTGTGGACTTTGTTCGGAAGATAGCATTCTGAACGCTCGGGTGTTTCAGAAGAGCGGAGCTACCGGAAGGAGTGTAAAGGTGAAGGATTTCTGAAAGGTAGACGGGGGTTTGACGAGAAACTATCTTAAAGCAAAGCAAAGTATAGATCAGTTGCGGCAGTATTTAGAGCACAAAGAGGCGATCCCTACATTACAACGCGATCGACCAGCCGAACAACGCCGATGTATGAGATAACGTTACGCGAAGACACACATAGAGAGAGGATCATGGAGGCTTAAAGCATCTCGATCGTAGTCAGATCATATTTCCCTGTAATCCTGTGTACAGTGACACTGATTGAGCTAGCTGTTAATATGTCTGATTTGGGGGCGTGCGTGCGTGCGTGCGTGTGTGGGTAGTGGATGTGTGCGTCAGCGTTGGTTTTGTTGTGTGTGTGTGTGTGTGTGTGTGTGTGTGTGTGTGTGTGTGTGTGTGTGTGTGTGTGTGTGTGTGTGTGTGTGTGTGTGTGTGTAAGGCACCAGCAGTGCTGTAAAGATAGGCTCTACTGGTCTGTGTGGACTTTGTTCGGAAGATGGCATTCTGAACGCTCGGGTGTCTTCAGAAGAGCGGAGCTGCCGGGAAGGAGTGTAAAGGTGAAGAAGTTCTGAAAGGTAGACTGGGGCTTGATGAGAAACGATCTTAAAGCAAAACAAAGTTAATTTCGATCAATTGCAGCAGTATTTAGAGCATAAAGAGGCGATCCCTACATTACAACGCGATCGACCAGCCGAACAACGCCGCATGCTATGAGATAACGTTACGCGAAGACACACACAGTGAGAGGGATCATGGAGGCTTAAAGCATCTCGATCGTAGTCAGATCATATTTCCCTGTAATCCTGTGTACAGTGACACTGATTAATGAGCTAGCTGTTAATATGTCTGATTTTGTGCGTTCGTGCGTGCGTGTGTGTGTGTATGTGTGTGTTTGTGTGTGTGTGCGTGCGTGCTCGCGTGTGTGTGTGTGTGTGTGTGTGTGAGTGTGTGTGTGTGTGTGTGTGTGTGTGTGTGTGTGTGTGTGGTTGTGTGTGTGTGTGTGTGTGTGTGTGTGTGTGTGTGTGTGTGTGTGTGTGTAAGGCACCAGCAGTTCTGTAAAAGATAAGCTCTACTGGTCTGTGTGGACTTTGTTCGGAAGATGACATTCTGAACGCTCGGGTGTCTTCAGAAGAGCGGAGCTGCCGGGAAGGAGTGTAAAGGTGAAGAAGTTCTGAAAGGTAGACGGGGGTTTGACGAGAAACTATCTTAAAGCAAAGCAAAGTTATATTCGATCAGTTGCGGCAGTATTTAGAGCACAAAGAGGCGATCCCTACATTACAACGCGATCGACCAGCCGAACAACGCCGCATGCTATGAGATAACGTTACGCGAAGACACACACAGTGAGAGGGATCATGGAGGCTTAAAGCATCTCGATCGTAGTCAGATCATATTTCCCTGTAATCCTGTGTACAGTGACACTGATTAATGAGCTAGCTGTTAATATGTCTGAGTGTGTGTGTGTGTGTGTGTGTGTGTGTGGTGTGTGTGTGCGTGCGTGCGTGCGTGCGTGCGTGCGTGCGTGCGTGTGTGTGTGTGTGTGTGTGTGTGTGTGTGTGTGTGTGTGTGTGTGTGTGTGTGTGTGTGTGTGTGTGTGCAAACAGCACCCACCCTGGATTAATTAAATCGGGGAAACAAAAGACGTTTTGCGAGAGTGTAAAAATTGATTTCAATCAACACTAGCGTGACACATCCATAACAATATCGGTCCCCCCCCCCCCAAAAAAAGGAAAAAAAAGACAAACAAGAAAAAGTAGCGAACCGTCGTCATCATAATTATCTCCTCTTTAAAAAGTGCTGCGCGGACAAGAGACGAAACGAAAAGAGAGAAACAAAACACCTCGTTCATTTGTCTGACTGGCAGCAGACTTAATGATTATTTCTCAAGTGCAACAAGATCACACGGCAGCAGTTTCTTCG
>JABMCL010003241.1:90000-95000 GCA_018857735.1 Alviniconcha marisindica
GCGCAGACAACCACAAAAGTTATATACCGTCACAAGACGGCAGACATTCCTGTACCGCGCTTAATAACATAAGCACAAAATTCCCAGGATAATGTATCATACACAAAAAGTCCTTTTTTTCTTCTTCTTCAACTTTTTTTCTTTTCTTTTCTATTGTCAATGAAAGCAGCAAATAAAAGTTGAGCGAGGCTTACCTTAAGCAGAATTTGGGTGAGTGATTTCCCCTGTCACGCCACAGTCAACAATATCAACTACTCCATTGAGATTACGACCTTGGAAAAAGGCACCTTTGACGAATTTCAGAGTCTCGAGTTTTGTGCAGGCCAAAGCAGTACTAAGGGTGTAATTATTCATGTATCTCTGTAGTATTCTGGGATATCGTCTCATGCCATGTGCAACAACGTTCGTCGGTGTGTGACCTTCATAAATTCAGAATTACTGTCAAAGCTGTGCATGGCCAAGGGGACCATGACTGGTGTGCCAAGGGGACCATGACTGGGGTGCCAAGGGGACCATGACTGGGGTGCCAAGGGGACCATGACTGGTGTGCCAAGGGGACCATACACACCTCGGAAACAGCGACCGCCCAGACCAGTATCTGTGCAGCAAGGCCAGTGACGCGTGCAGAAAGGACAGTGCGTATTACATATAATGCCTGTCACGAGAGGACTCGGCGAATCCAGACTTCATAGTCTAAAGGCATCTAATATAACTCGTGCACTTGATTATGGGTTACGGTCAGACTAGACAAGGTTTGTGAATGCTCGCGGACGTCCTCTCGGAAAAGCCTCGAGAATGCTGGTACATGTCAGCTCACCAATTATTTTGAGATTGAGGTCGTTTTTTCTGATAGACTGACTACGTGGACAATGCGCTGTAGCGAAAGCGAGGCTCCAGCAAGCGACGTTCCGTTTCGTTTTGCTCATTCAGTGATCGTACAGACAGAGAGAGAGAGAGAGAGAGAGAGAGAGAGAGAGATAGAGACAGAGACAGACAGACAGACAGACACAGACACAGACACAGGGAGACAGAGACAGACAGAGACAGACAGACAGAAACAGAGAGACATAGACAGAGACAGACAGAGGCAGAGACAGACAGACAAAAACAGACAGAGAGACAGAGACAGAGAGGCACACACACAGAGACAGAGAGACAGAGACAGACAGACAAACAAACAGAGACAGACAGACAGAGACAGACAGACAGAGACACGGAGAGAACTCAAAAACTTTATTTTGCAAGGATTTTAATTTAGGTTCAGTCAAAAATCTGTCTAACAACTAGCCCTTGCTAAGCTTCTAATGAATAAAAAATATAAAAAATTACAAAAATTACAGGGCCTCATTTATACACACAATTTTTATAAGCATCAGTGAATAAGTGAAACTCTACATGGAGATCGAGACAGAGAGTTCCTGGATTTTAACGTCTAATCGACCGCAGAGGTACGAACACCTCAGGAAGAGAGAGAAATGGGAAAGAGGCGAAGTGATGGCGAGAGAGGTGGAGAGAGAGGGAGAGAGAGGGAGAAAACTGGGAGAGGGAAGGGAGAGAGACAGAAGACAGATAATGGCGAAAAGAAGGATGATGTATGTAAAGAGGGTGTGGGTGGGCAGAGAGAGATGAGGCAGGGCATGCTCAACAGAGAATGGGAACAATTCATCAGGTGTTAAACACCCCCAAACACCTTCATAGCAACAGCCCCACAAAAAATGAAATATCAAGTGGAAGGCAAAATGTCAGTGGCGTGGTGGCAACGAACAAACACACGTACGCCAGACCTTTTGCTGCACACGCCTGCGTGGTTCTGCAGCTAAATATACTTGTTTTTTTCTGCCTTTGCATGCAAACCGTTGTCCATTGACCCTTGTCCACCACTCCGGGGATTGGACCACGGCCACGAATACTTCCACAAACCAACACGTTGGCGAAGTAAGTGTTTCATCGACGCGTACGTAAATACATATACCACGCCCCGCCGCCAAGATGCCAGTGGTGCGTATAGATGTCTGCTTTAGGGTTTGTTTGCTTTACTCGCAATAATATTTATCCGCTCTGCCAACTCTTCCATAGGAGTGGTTGTCACGGTTCTGTTAGGGAGAATAGAAGTTTTTCATGTTGTTGTTGTTTTGTTTGTTTTTTGTTCTTGGTGGGTTTTGTTGTCGTTTTGTGTGTGTGTGTGTGTGTGTGTGTGTGTGTGGGTGTGTGTGTGTGTGTGTGTGTGTGTGTGTGTGTGTGTGTGTGTGTGTGTGTGTGTGTGTGTGTGTGTGTGTGTGTGTTGTGTGTGTGTGTGTGTGTGTGTGTGTGTGTGTGTGTGTGTGTGTGTGTGTGTGTGTGTTTGGTGGGTTTTGTTGTTGTGTTTGCTTTGTTATGTGTGTGTGTGTGTGTGTGTGTGTGTGTGTGTGTGTGTGTGTGTGTGTGTGTGTGTGTGTGGTGTGTGTGTGTGTGTGTGTGTGTGTGTTTTGGTTTTGTTGTGGTTGTTGTGTTTTGTTTGTTGTTGTTTTTGTTCTTGGTGGGTTTTGTTGTTGTCGTTGTTGTTGTTTTGTCGTTGATTTTTGGTTCTTGGTGGGTGTTGTTGTTGTTGCTGGTGGTGGTGTTTTAGCTGAAATGAAGGGGGGGGGGGGAGGGAAGAGAAGAAAAAGGAGAAAGTTAAATTCCATTGAGATTTGCTGACTACCAGTACGAAACTATAATATGACTTTATTCCAATCTTAGAAAAAGAAAGAAAAAGGACTTCTACTAGATCTTGATTCTCAGTGTCGGGAACCTCAATTTCTGCATCCGCGGCATCCCACGGCTGGTGCAGCTTTTGTCAGAACGATGAGAAGAAGTTCTGAGCTGTATAATTCTCTCTAGTTGTGGGAGAAAAGCCCGGAACAAGCTCAGCAGTACAGTCTCTTTGGATCACGAATCTTGTCGCCTCGTCCTGCATTATACCCGTGACTTGATTTTATTACCTTTCAGTTTTACTGTGAGTGTGAGTGTACGTGTCTTAATTCTCATGTGATTCCAATTGATATTGATGTTTATTCTGCTTTTGCTGTTATATTCAACATGCTATGCTTGGAGGCGGCGTATGACTCTATGAGGCTGTTCTACTGGCATTTGCATTATATCTATGATTGTATCTTGTACTTATGTTCATGTATTATACTGTGTGTTATTTTACTGGTATCTTTTATGTAGCCGTAAGGCAGATTTATATGTTATTCATAGACAATAACATTTCTGTGCAGGTTAGCCAATGGGCGCCGACCACAGAGACGCCGCCCCCCCCCCCCCCCCCCCCCCCCGCTGCCCCCTCCCCATCCGCACCCTATTCTCCCTCCCCCCCCAACCCCCAACCCCCCACCCCCACTTCCGCCCCTTTCTCTTTGCACCGAAAATCAGGAAGGAGAAATGCATTGTAAAACGCTGATTTCGCGTTTAGTTTCATTGAAAAGGAGCAGAAAGTGGAAATATTGAATCTGTCACGAGCTCCCCAGGAGCATTTGAAACAGACCCCGTGCGTGTACTGAATGATCCCGGCGCCTATTCACACTTAATTTCGCAGACGACATCTACAAACGCGGACCAGCATTTATCTTCTCGCATCTGACAGGCGTGTGACTTCTCAGTTGGCTTACGTAAGTAGGCGACAGCACGTTTTGAAATAATATTTATCGACATAGATTCTATTATGGAACCTAAACTCCTCCACCGCCCCCGCCCCCCCCCCCCTCAATACACACACACACACACACACACACACACACACACACACACACACCACACACACCACCCACCACTCACCCCACCCACACACACACATACCACTCACCTGCACTAACCCCCACTCACACCCCCTCAAAACCCCTCCCCCCTCCACACACACACATACCTGCCCCTCCCCACACATCAACTTGCCCACCACCCCCCCCACACACACACACACCTCCTGCACCCCCCCTCCCCCCACCCCCACCTTCACCTCAGTGCCCATTCTTTCAACCGACAAGCAGATGGCGTCGGAAAAAGCGATGACGCCCTCACGGACGCCAACCACAACAGCGACGACATTTAGCCACCAGCGATCAAACAATGGAGGCAGCGGATGAGCTGGGTGCTAACTTGCCCTGATTGCAGCGCGCAAGCCGTCAGAGTGAGCGGTGTATGGATCACGCTCCTGGCGGCAAGCGCACAACGCATCAAGTGGGAAAATTGCAGCTGCGGGAGACGTAGACCGCAGACAGGGACATTTGCCATCACGTCTGGTCGTGTCTTTGCCCAAACTGGTCCTGTGATCCTGGGGTCTTATGCGTATTATAGCCCATACTTGGACCGTCGGTCACATAACGTGCATGCCGGCTGCGCTTGGTGAACTATGTTCAGGCATAGTGAACAGGTCTATCACACACACGCGCGCGCGCACGCACACGCGCGCGCGCGCGCACACACACACACACACGCACACACACACACACACACACACTACACACACTACACACACACACACACACACTACACACACTACACGCTCCACACACACACACACACACACACACACACACACACACACACACACACACACACACACACACACACACACACACACACACACACACACACACACACACACACACACACACACACACACACACACACACACACACACACACACACACACACAGATTAACCGCGTACTTACATGCACACAGATGTACGTGCATACATGCAGAGCAAACCCAAACAAAACATTTCAACTTTTTAATTTTGGATAGCATTTGTCGGTTTCAAAGCCATATTTTATTTGGTGCTGTTTGTTGACAAATGATTCTGTTGTACTGAAATGTTTTTTGCGGATGTTTTTGTGACGATGTCTGGGGCAAGTGAAAGAAACAGACAGAAAGAGAGACACAAACAGAGACACAGACACAGAAAGGGAGACAGACAGACAGACAGACAGACACAGAGACACAGACACCGAAAGAGAGACAGACAGAAAGAGAGACACAAAC
>JABMCL010003241.1:97500-110000 GCA_018857735.1 Alviniconcha marisindica
TCTCTATCATTCTTTTCGTTACATCGCTAATCTATTTCCCTATCACCCCTGTCGCCGCACCGCCAATCTATTTCCATGTCATTCTCACCACACCGCTAATCTTGTTTCCCCATCAGTCTTCTCGCTTTCCGTTTTTTTTTTCGATTTCGCCCCGTTTTCCTAACGCTCAACGCCTTAGGAACCAGGCAGGTAGCAATCACCAAACAAAGTGAGCAACTGGCGTGATTCTAAAGTAAGTGGCAGTCGCATCAGTGACTCGCTTTGAGCTCTTCAAGACGTGAAGGAGCTACAATCTTCCTCCGGGACCGAGGAGACGTTTAACAGCCAACAAAATAAACCAACGATAAAAATAGAGGGTCGTCTGAAGACGACGTGTGGATGCCCCTGTGGCGAGGTAATAAAAAAGAAAACGGCGTCTCTCGCTTAACTGTACGTGTCACCCTGTGGAAGGCATTTGTCGATGTGCAATAGACCAATTCGGAAACTCAGTTGTTCTTGCGCTTTACAATGGCATGTATGTCGGGAGATCTCGTCTCGCCAAGTGCGAGACAGCGGGAGTTTGGAATATCGATAAAGAATATTGTGCTAGGTTTATACTAAATCAGTTCCTTCTTCATTTTGTCCTCGAAGACCTTGTACATACACCGTAAATAATATCAAACGCCACAGGCACTTCGTGCTGAACAATCGCGAAACATTAGCGAGTAGGTACGGAATCTCGTCACGCCAAGCACGGGATAGCGGGAGTTTGGAATATCGATAAAGAATACTGCTTCTTCGCTTTTCCTCCAAGATCGTGTCTTTTACACTCCGTAAATAATATCAAACGCAACAAGCACTCTCAACCCTGAACAATCGCGAAACATTGACAAGTAGGTACGGATCGAGATCTCGTCTCGCCAAGCACGAGATGGCGGGAGCTTGGAATAGCAATAGGGAGTATTGCATATAGTTCACCGGGTGACCCCAAGTGTTCGGCTGGGGACGCTGTGTCAACAACACAGTAAAGGGTTCAGCGCTGTGTTCTAAGCCCTGCTTCCAATAGTTACGGTCACACAAGCTTTCGCCATGACAGCACCATGTTGTACCACACTGACTGGTGAATTGCGCCAGGTCTGGAGTCTAACTGACGCTTTCAGATATATGCCACTGCTATTCGTGTCATCTGCTGCTGCTGGTATTTCTGAACTTGTATCAAGGAACGTGCTCCGGTAGTTATTTTACGTACGGAGCGGCTAGAGTACACGAGGATAAAAAAAGATATACAAAAAAAAACGATACAAAGGTGAAGTAGGTGCTGATAATTACTACTTTGGGATCGAAAAGCTCAAGCGAGTACGGAAAGGGTATTTTGGCGACTGTGGGGGAAACGGATTGCGCGGGAAGGGGAAGGGGGAGGGAAGGAGTTGGGGAGGTGGAGATTTTCCTGCACCGAGAGGGTGGGGAGGGTCCAAAAAAAAAGAAGACTAAGCTAAATTAGAGTGTGGGAGTAAAAAAGTATTTTAGGGGAGGGGCGGGGGGCGGAGGGGATTGGACAAAAGTATGTGATATTGTCTGCTGGGAAGCGTGGATGGCTCAGTGGTTAGAGCGCCGGACTCGTGACCGAAAGGTCGTGAGTTCAAGTCCTGGCAGGAGCGGCGGGAGAATGTTCTTCTCCGGGGTCAACTTTCTGTTCTGACTCTTACTTCGATATCCGTTCCACCCTCATGTTACAGCAGTAACACGTACAAAAACCTCGTCATTCTGCCAAAAGTGCAAGCGGAAGTTACAAATAAGCACCCTACGTATGTAGCTTTGAATGACGTGACACTGTAAACTGGTGCATGGTTGTGTGGTGTACATAGAACATGCGCCGAGACGGCAGCAGCTTCACGTGGCACCAGCCATGCAACAGATAAATAGCCCTGTAAGTACCAAACAATAAAGGCTACAGTCACTGATTCAGAATCGAATACGACAAGAGTGCAGTGGATATGTTAAGATAGGCGAACAAAACTATATAAACGCGATCAACAACCCCTTCCTAATAGTCCTTATGGTTTCTATGGACGTAAAGCAACATTGAAAAAAATGAAACAGGATACGTAAAAAAAGGACTATGCTACTTTGGATAAGGTGGTAAATTGGTAATTAGTTGTTGTTTTAACGGCCAGTCAGTCATGACGTTAATATTACGATGAGGTGGAGGGGGGGGGGAGAGGAGGGGGGGGGGGGGCAGGATGCAGAAGAAGATAGAACTACCGAGGGGGTAACACCGAGTGTTTTGTCCTGCTCAAGTAACTTTATAAAAATATTTTAGGGAGAGCTCTGTATTTCTGACTGCAGTCAGTCTTGCCATTGTCACCAAAAAACAGCAACAAAATAGCAACAAAACGAGAACTACTAATGCTAAATATAACTATAATCATCACACGATCGAAAACATATTAATGGTTAAAAAGAACGCCAATTTAATATTAATGACAACACAAAATGTGCACATCTTCCGGATAAGCTCCTTTTTTAAAGCAGCAAATATTATAGAAAAAAGGCCCTTACCCTTTAAATTCACGCATGTTTTGTAGTGTCATAATGATTAAATTGGCCTTCTTTTTAGCTGTTTATGTGTTTGGACCCTGTTTTTTGTTTTGTTTTTTATCATCATCACAATAATAATGACGTGGATTTAATTATTTTTTTGTATCTTGAAATTTATTCCTGTGGCTGTATGGTTGATTTCCGGGAAGCCTGCGGCCTTATTGCTCTAAGTGCACATGCATTACTGCCCGATTCAGTCTCTGAAAAGCAGTATTTTTATCCTGTACGAGTATGAATCGTTAAAATACAGGGTAAACGGGCCGTTACCAAAGGTGAAGGGTATAATTATATGCCAATATCAAAAATGAAGGTGTATATATGCCACAGGCATCTGTTTTTGAGGACGTACCTCTGGTTGCGTTCATGTACCTTGTGTTTACTCGCATGCCAGGTGAGAGTTACTATAGCCGACTCAGGTTGTTGTTTTTGTTGTGTTTGTGTGACGTCTTTCGACCGCTTGAGTGTTGATTTCAAACTCCGACAGCATGAACAATGCATTTTTTTTTCATACAGGCTGCGATCATCATATTTTTGTTTGCATACCTTCTTGTCCAAATTGAAATGACTTGCATAGAAACACTTTGAGTCACTTTCCAAGAGAGAAGCTAACTGCAACAGATTTGTCAGTGATTCGTAACGGTAATGTTTTTGTTTGTTTTTTAATTCAAAAGAAAAATGCCTGGGTAACTTTTCCCGTTGCCATGATATTGTTAACGAGTGTCCGCCGGTAAAACAGATGACCTCGGTTGTTTGTTGCAGTTGTTGTTGCTGCTGTTGTTGTTGTGTTGTTGTTGTGGTGTGTGTTGTTGGTGGTGGTGGTGGTGGTGGTGTGTGTGTGTGTGTTGTGTGTGTGTGTGTGTGTGTGTGTGGTGGTGTGTGTGTGTATGGTGTGTGTGCGTGTGTGTGTGTGGGTGTGTGTGTGTGTGTGTGTGTGTGTGTGTGTGTGTGTGTGTGTGTGTGTGTGTATCGGTGTGTGTGCGTGGTGCGTGTGTGTGTGTGGTGTGTGTGTGGGAGTGTGTGTGTGTGTGTGTGTGTGTGTGCGTGCGTGCGTGCGTGCGTGCGTGCGTGCGTGCGTGAGTGTGTGTGTGTCTGTGTATGTGTGTGTGCGTGCGTGAGTGTGTGTGTGTCTGTGTATGTGTGTGTGCATGCGTGAGTGCGCGTGTGCGTAGTGCGTTCGTGCGAGTGTGCGTGTGTGTGCGAGTGTGCGTGTGTAATTTGACGGTAGTTGACCATATTCAACACAGGCTCTGGGTACTGTACTGTGTCATACTCGGTGTTACAATAATCTCCATCTCTTGAAGATGAGCATTTCGTCGGTCAACCCCAACTGAGGTTAAACTACTAGCTGCCACGAAGGTTCCTCACTGCAACAGCGATGGAACTGTTGCCCTTGTAACGTACCCAACGCGGCACTGCCAACGTCCACACACGGGGACCAAACACCGGTTGTGGATGGAGGAAAAGACGGCCCGACAGCCGGGACAGACCGACGAGCACACAGGGGCTACCGCATGGCCGAGACGTCATGGGATCCGGGACGTCTGTCTGGACTGAGGTAGCCAGAATTGGACGCCAGCGGAGCTGACAAGTGATCCGGATTGGTGCGCAATGCGAGAGCACGTGCAACCTTCACGGGAGCTGAATAATGAGGCGCTGTGCTCACTTGTGCAGTAGGCTGCTGATGGGTGGTGGCCCTAGTCGACGTGCGGATTCATTCTTGCGGCAGACGCCTGTAACGGGATGCGTTATCACGAGGGTCTAATGCCCATAGGTTTTCTGGTGTGCCAACATTCTGCTTTTGGCTGCTCTTTGTCCTTTTCTCGGCGTCTGGCTCCTCAAACCGCTTAGACCTAGGAGGGGGATGCGGGGGAGGGGTGTGGGAGGGTGGGTGGGGCCGGAGCGGCCGGGGACTGCTGCTTTGGGAAACAACGCCCCACTTCCGTTGTTTCGTCCCCCCCCCCCCCCTCTCCTCCCCCCCCCCCCCCCCCCCCCCCCCCCCCCCCGTTCCTCCCGCCCCGCTGCTCTCCCGTTCGTCCCCGTCCTCTCCCCCGTCTCGTCGGTCTTGGCTCGGTGAAGAAGAAAACACTTTGTAATGATTGTTGAGGTGGGAGGCGATTTGTTTGAACGCTTTTATCTTATTGCGAGTGGAAAGCCGGGAAGGCAGAAATATCCGAAAGAGAGAGACAGATTGGCAGACAGAGACAGACAAAGACAGACTGAGCGAGAGACAGAGACACAGAGAGAGACAGAAACAGAGAAACAAACAGACAGACACAGACAGAAACAGAGACAGACACACACACACAGACACAGAGAGACAGAGACAGAGAGTGAGATACAGAATCGGAGACACACACAGAGATCATTAACTGGAAGACATCACAGCCTATGCGTCCTCACAGTTCAATAAGTGACGGTTGGTGTCCCTACCGAATAGAATTACCTCCCCACACCACCACCCACAACCACCACCACCACAACCACTAACCTACCCCCACCCCACCCCATGTCTGGGTTTGGGGGAGGGGTGAATGACAAGAGGCTATCAGAGAAAAGTAACGCCGCACAGGAAAATATCTTTACTGGTTAGTCGTCTAATGCAACGCTGTTTGACCAGAGGCCACTGCCGAATTAGGGAGAGATTGGACGGCGGTCTGGCAGCTCGAGATGCCTGACAAATGGAAGTGGACGCGGCCCAAATCAAGAGAAGTACTAAGACTATCCGAGGTGCCCGTTGCCTTTAGCTTTGTGGGTAAGGCTGGAGCGTCGCCGGGTGCGTGTGGGAGAGGGTGGGAGGGTGGGGGGGCATTGCATCTGCTTTGTGTTTTGTGGATGGGAACAATTAAGATGTTTTTTTGTTTGTTTGTTTGTTTGTTTGTTTGTTGTTGTTTGTTTGTTTTGTTGTTGTTGTTGTTGTTGTTGTTGTTGTTGTGTTGTTGTTTTTTGTTTTGTTTTTCTCTTCTGTGTGTGTGTGTGTGTGTGTGTGTGTGTGTGTGTGTGTGTGTGTGTGTGTGTGTGTGTGTGTGTGTGTGCGTGTGCGCGCGTTTTGTTGTCCTAGCTAGTTTCTAGTTTATTTTGTTGTTGCATAGATCCAAACACATAAAAGGTTCAAAAGAACGCTTATTTATTATGACATAGACACACAATATCTAGCTTCTAGTTTATTTTGTTGTTGCGTAATTATAGATTTATATAAGCGTGGTTTTTGTTTTCGCACATTATAGCTGACAACTTTGTTGGTGCATATCAATAATTTTGTTTGTAACATAATTATACTTGTTAGCTTTGGGGTTACATGTACTTGATAAATTTTTGTCCCATATTGTTAATATGTGTCACAAAGAGTTGGCAGTGTTGTTGTCATGTACAGTCGATAGTCTCGTGGTCACGTATGGTTGACAGTTTCGTTGTCACATATAGTTGATAGTCTTGTTGTCACGTAAGTATAGTTGATTGTTTAGCTGTAGTATCTTGTTCGGTTGTTGTCACGCAATTATAGTTGGTTGTTTTACTGTAGCATCTTGTTGTCACGTAATTATAGTTGATTGTTTAGCTGTAGTATCTTGTTCAGTTGTTGTCACGCAATTAAAGTTGGTTGTTTTGCTGTAGCATCTTGTTGTCACGTAATTATAGTTGATTGTTTAGCTGTAGCATACATCTGGCATTTGTAGCTCTGCTGTCACCTCTAATAATTGATAGTTTTGTTGTTGTGCATGTAACTGATTAATTGTTTTCACATATAGCTGACAGTTTTGTTTTCACATATAACTGATAGTTTTGTTTTCACATATAGCTGACAATTTTGTTGACAGAATTGTATTCATAGTTTTGTTGACAGAATTGTATTCACATATGACTGATAGTTTTGTTTTCACATATAGGCTAGTTAATAGTTTTGTTTTCACATGTAACTGTTTGTGTTTTCACTTATAGCTCATAATTTTGTTGACCGCTTTGTTTCACATGTAGGTTACAGTTTTGGATTCATATAATGTTTATTTCGCACGTTGGTCAAGCAGCCCTGGAGCTTACTCTATTTTGTCTTCTTCGATAGTCTTTTATATGCGCGGCGGAAGCACACGAACCCGACATGCTTTTATCCTTCTTTTTTAAATATTTCTTTTCTTTTGTGTTTCCTTCTCCCCCCCCCCCCCCCCCCCCCCCCCCGCCCTCTCTCCCACCCTCTCTCTCTCTACCATTTAACAATTCACCAGGCAAACAATGTCCAGTACGTGGCCACGATCGGACCTGCAATATGCCAGCAGATGAATGCAAGACTCACATTTAACGCCCAGTTAACCGCAAGGGTTGTATCAGGCCGAAATACTAAGCCACAATCTGAAACAGATTTCTGACGATATACCTCTGGTGAAGTTTATATACCTTGTATTTACTGAGGATGTTGTTGTTGAAGTGTTGCTTTACGTCCACAGAAACCATAGGTTTATTAGGGACGGGAGCCCAGGACGTCCACCTCGACTTTTACACAGCTCATGATCTCTGACTGAGGATGTATCTATGGTGGAGTTTGTATACCTTGCATTTACTGAAGATGTACCTCTGGTAGAGTTTATGTACCTTGTATTTACTGAGGATATATCACTGGTGGAGGTTATGTACCTTGTATTTACTGATGATGCTCCTCTGATGGAGTTTATGTACCTTGTATTTACTGAGAATGGACCTCTGGTGGAGTGTATGCACCTTGTATTTACTGAGGATGTACTTCTGGTGGAGTTTGTATTTACTGAGGATGTATCTCTGGTGGAGTTTATGTACATTGTATTCACTGAGGATGTATCTCTGGTGGAATGTATATACCTTGTATTTACTGAGGATGTATCTCTGGTGGAGTTTATGTACATTGTATTCACTGAGGATGTGTCTCTGGTGGAGTGTATATACCTTGTATTTACTGAGGATGTACTCTGGTGGAATGTATATACCTTGTATTTACTGAGGATGTATCTCTGGTGGAATGTATATACCTTGTATTTACTGAGGATGTATCTCTGGTGGAGTTTATGTACATTGTATTTACTGAGGATGTACCTCTGGTGGAGTGTATATACCTTGTATTTACTGAGGATGTACTTCTGGTGGAGTTTATGTACCTTGTATTTACTGAGGATATATTTCTGATGGAAATGTGAGTCTGCTCGAAAGCGGAGAACAGCGCTATATAAAAGCGATCAATATAATAATAATAATAATTTATGTACATGTACCTTGTATTTACTGAGGATATATCTCACGTGGAGTTTATTCCGACGGAGAAAACACTAATTTAAAAAAGGAGAGATCGTTTTATTCCTTTCACAGAGAACCAAACGCATTATCATAGGATATAAACTCTTTACTGATCGGAACGTTACGACAGGCTTTCCACGACGTCATCCTTGTCTTCCAAGGTACCACTCTCCCGGAAGTGCCGGACTCTGACGAAAAACGGAATGGGCAGAGTACAGGGAGAAGGTCCCCGGACAGGCGCACAGAACAGGCGATAGAGCAGGGGACAGACAAGAATCGGGAACGCGAGCCGTATTTACATCTCCGGGCGAGTCGTTCCGGCAAATATTTCCCCAATAATATGGTCCACTTTTACGCCTTAATGGTCTGGATCATTGCTCTGGGAGCTCTGCGTAACACAGCCATGTAAGAGGAGCGAGCGACAGTGGTACGGCCCGTGGGTTCTTAACTGGAGTAATGGGCCATTGTGGACAGCGAGACGAGATGAATGGTTATAACGATGCATTGTGCTGATAGTGTATATACGTAGCGCCCTTTTCTTTCTGGTATGCAGATTTTTTTGATTTGTGTGTTTGTGTGTGTGTGGGGGGGGGTGGGGGGGTGCGTGTGTGTGTGTGTGTGTGTGTGTGCGTGTGCGTGTGTGTGTGTCCGTGGGTGCGTGCGAACGTGCGTGCGTGCGTGTGTGCGTGCGTGCGTGTGTGTGTGTGTGTGTGTGTGTGTGTGTGTGTGTGTGTGTGTCCGTGTGTGTGTATGTGTGTGTGCGCGCGCGCGCGCGCGCGTGTGTGTGGTTTTCCGTCAACGACGCAATCACTTCGGGCGTCTTCAAACTCACTTACAACAAACAGAGACACTTCACTTGTCATTATTTGTCATTTTACAGCACGCTGGTGCGTGGACTTCAGTTTTTGAGGAGCTGCTATTGGTACTTAAATTGGAGTCCAGGCGTCAGACTGTGCTGAGTGCACGCAGAGGAGGACGGGAAGGGCGTGATTATCCCCACAGCGATCACATTCCCCGGTTCCCTCTTTCCTGCTTCGTTCCGCTGGATCCCGGCTGAGCCTGCACTTATAAAATCTGTCAGATTCAAATTATTTACGCCGGTTGAGACGCCTGCGAAGAGCTTGATATTGTCGCAAGTACCTAATATATCCAAATAGCCAATTTTCGTCCACGGCGCGCGTTCGAAGTGAGTACGGCGTTGTGTTCATTAAAGGGGAAGTTGCCGGCTGGTGTTTTGTTCCTTTTTATCGCGGCACATCCAAAGAGTCTGTTGTGATGGGGCAAACTCTTCCGCGGCAAATCCGACGACAGAGAGAGAGGGTGTGGAGAGGAGAGAGAGAGAGAGAGAGAGAGAGAGAGAGAGAGGCTGAGACAGAGAGACAGACAGACAGACAGAGAGACAGAGAGAGAGAGAAACAGAGAAACAGAGAGACAGGGATAGAGACAGGGGTAAAGAGGGAGAAGGGGAGGGATGGTGGAAGGGAGAGAGAGAGAGACAGAGACACACAGAGAGACAGACAGACAGAGAGGGAGAGAGAGAGAGAGACAGAGAGAGGAAGAAGAAGAAAACAAGAAGAACAACAACAACAACAAAAACAACAAGTAAAGAAACAAAAACAAAAAAACAAAAAAGAAAGAAAGAAGAAGAAGAAGCAATTTTTGTTTGTTTTTTACTACCAGCCAAAGAATAGGAAGAAGTACAAGCAGAAAAGAAGGGCAAGAAAGAAGAAAAAAGCTGACGTTACCGGCATTTCTCACCCACTCAATCGCGGCACATTAGGAAAGGAAGATGAAGATTAATCAGTTACTGGATAAATTGTAACGTCCTGCAACACAGCGTGTGAGCACTTCGGACGATAGAGGAAAGGCAAACACGAGAAAGAAAGTAAGAAAGAAAGAAAGAAAGGGAGAGAGAGAAAGAGGGAAAGGGGGGAGAGGGAGAGAGAGAGGGGAGAGAGAGAGAGAGTTGGTTAGTTTGGGGTGATCCCGAGACCTAGGTTGTGGAGAAAAAAAGAAGATAGTATTTGTGGTCAAACAGACCTGCTACTGTAGCAATCTGTTAAACTCCGTCAAGAAATGGTGTCAGCATGTTTTCCACATGTTCTATAGCGGGTTACTTTCAAATCAATATCTGGGTCAGTACAATGTCATAAATAAACAGTAAAAAAAGTGTTTTTAAATCCTGAAATGTAATATTTATACAAACACCAAACAGTAAAATAGTAAAAAGAAGTGATTTGAAAAAAGAAATCTGATGTTACTGCTTCTAAACTCGAAAAGCAAATGTAACCCGCTTACATCGAGCTCATTACATTACAACCGTCCGAAAAAGACAAATGTTCCGGCAATCCGGGAGATAAAACATCGTTCCCAGGCCATAACAGCAACTGAACGAGTCTTAATGTTGTACGCTGTCGACAGTTGTCTTGTTTCTATGTCTTTAACAGTCTTAGATTACACTTAGTGTCTCCGTAATGGAAAATGGAAGGTTTCAGTTCCCTATCCCAGCTATGAAAGATTGTGAGCAGGCAGAGTTATTGTCAGAGACGTGACCAAGAGAGCGTGCGCGCCAAACGAAAATGGCAAAGTAAGTTTCTGGGCAATAGCGGGATCCTGGGTGCCAATTACCGCAGCATCTTAATAAATATTCATCGCGAGCACGCACGCACGCACGCGCGCGCACGCACACACACACACACACACACACACACACACACACACACACACACGCCCCACACACACACACACACACACACACACACATCGGGCGCGCACACAACACACACGCACGCATAACACACACACTACACACACACATACACACACACACACACACACACACACACACACACACACACACACACACACACACATACAACATACACACAAACGCACGCACGCACCACGCACGCACACACACACAATAAACACGCACGCACACCACAACACACACACACACACACACACACACACACATCACACACACCCCCCAAAAAAACACACACACACACACACACACACACACCACACACACACACAACACACACACACACACACACACACACACACACACACACACACACACACACACGACCATTGGCCGCAATACTAGCTAAAGCATAGAAGAAGAAGAAGAAGAAGAAGAAGAAGAAGAAGAAGAAGAAGAAGAAGAAGAAGAAGAAGAAGAAAAAAAAAGCAGTTCTACATCAAACCACAGAGGTCACGACTCGCTGCTCTGAAACAGAACAAGACAAATAATATGCACATTTTCAGCAGACCTTGTCTCTGTCGAAACAACAGCCAGACAGTAATTCTGCAGGAAAATGAGTTTAGAATGCATGGAACCGCTCTGCGTGCGTAAGTAGAGATTTCGCGAAGATTGAAATTAGGAGTTGAAAGGCAGCCCTCGAATATCAAGTCAAATGCGAGCGGTAAAATTTTATTATCAAAGTCTCGGAAATAAACCACGCCGGTTCGCAGACAGCTCTGTCGTCACTGATATGTACCACGATCTCAGATGTTGGCAGCCTTGTGAATCAGTAATAACTGTAATGAACGGCATTAAAAAAAAAATCAAATTTTTTGAAGCAGAGAAAGATTAGGTATAAAGCCTCCTTCGACATTCGTCACACTAGCCCCCATACAAAATGTCGTTTCATCACTGATTTATATACACACATAAAGGGATAATGAAAGCGCGACTACAAAGGGGGAAAAAACTAGATCTAGCAGCTACAGAGAGTAACGCACTCTTTTGGATGAACTAGATCTAATACGTTGTGTGCTTTTACAACTAGTGGGTAAACGATACCCTTTAAAAGCTGTTCGCACACACACACACACACACACACACACACACACACACACACACACACACACACACACAGAGAAAAGAAAAAAGGAAAAGAGAACGGGGGGGGGGGCGAAAGGGGGAACCATTCCCTTCAGAAATAACCTACTTTGGAACACAAGGCCCTGTTGCGACACGTTTTGTCACCCTGGCACATTTTGTCACCAAGGTAAAACGTGTGAAATTTGATGCACTGCTGCACGTTTTGTCACCCTGGCACATTTTGTCATCACGTGGTGACAAATCGTGGGAAATGTTTCACTCGCTGCATGTTTTGTCACCCCTTCTTCAGCAGCACTAAAATCTCTTTCCTTTTCCCTCGATATGTGTGTGTGTGTGTGTGTGTGTTGGGGCGGGGGGGTGGGGGGGTGGGGGGTGATGTTGTGTGGTGTGTTGCGTTTTATTATCCCCGCTTAAGTCAGTGTTAAACTGAAATTGTGTATTACTTCGAGCAGACTGTTGTGTTTTATTATCCCCGCTTAAGTCTGTGTTAAACTGAAATTAAGACTTTAAGTGTGATGACGGTTTTTTGTCAGAATGTTTTTATTGTACAATGCCTAGTGATGTTTATAGCATAACATGAATGTGACTAACAGGTTTTCGCTAATATCATTATTATAATCATCAGTCACGCAACATCAAAAACCATAGAGGTGAAGCAAAGAAGATCAAAGTAGCAGCATGTATTTATTATTCAGTGGATTCGTCAAGTTTTCAAAAGAACTGCATGCAGTCTGCAGATCGATAGTCTGATTTACTGCTTCTAAAGTTCAAAGACTGGCCCACAACTGGTCCTGAACATTCTGACCAATACACATTATTT
>JABMCL010003241.1:122500-125000 GCA_018857735.1 Alviniconcha marisindica
CCCCCTACCCCCCCCCCCGGCCCCACCCCCCTTCCCCATCATCCCCCAAGTCCGCCTTCTCACTCCCGTTTATTGCTCCAGATTCGTTATTATCTCTGACCTTTTTTGTGTTTTTGTATACATTCGTGCATGAGAAATTATTATTATTATTATTATTGATCGCTTTTATATAGCGCTATGCTCCGCTTTCGAGCAGATTCACTGCGCTCGTTCGTTTAATAATGTTTATTTTGCTTCTAAAAATCGGGGTAAAATTTGATCGATGTCTTATTATGTACAAATAGACAATTTCGTTCCAATTATTCGTGTTAATAATACTAATAATAACAGCAATATTAGACTGTGAATCTTTTATACATGTAGATTTTGTTTGCTAGTTATACATGTGTGGCACCCACATTCTCCTTTGAATAGAACACACACCACACACACACATACACGCACGCACGCACGCACGCACAGACACACGCGCACGCACCCACACACACACACACACAAACACACACATACACGCACGCACGCACGCACGCACGCACGCACGCACGCACAGCTCGCACGCACGCACGCACGCACGCGCACACACACAAAAACACACACACACACACACACACACACACACACACACACACACACACACACACACACACACACACACACACACACACACACACACACACACACACACACACACACACACACACACACACACACACACTGACACGCGCGCGCGCCTTACCAACCACTACGCTCTGCGGGCGAGGGTGGTACCCATTTTCTTCCGTAGCGAAGAGCAAAAGAGGCGGGCTTTGTTCAGAGTTCAATCTGACCCCGCCCTCGCCCCCCCCCCCCCCCCCCCCCCCAAAAGAAGAAAATTATGATCGGTCGGAACAAAAGGTATAATTATAGCTCAGTGCTTCGTCTTCTTTCATGGTGCTTTACGTCCACAGAAACCGTATGGCTTATTAGGTACTTTCAGTGGTCGTACATGGTAACAGATCTCACTGTACAGACCACGTTAACCACTGGGGTCATGATAAGCACATGCCTAAGTTCAGTCATGAAAAGCACATACCCAAGTTCAGTGCAGAATAACCTCAAGCGTGTAATGACCAGATGTGTGTTTCACACACTGACGCCAAAACCCTTTTTTCTCTCTTTATTGCATGCCACACCGAAAAGAAGACACGCCGTTCTACACGCTGTTTTATCTACGCTAAAATAGATGACTATAGCAAAAGTCAGCAATAATATTTTCCTAACGTACAACTAACAGAGAACAACGGTCGGGTCACTAGCTCGCCACTGATGGTCTCTGGTCGTACATTTGACAGAGATCAATGGTGGAGCGATCATTGGTTCTTCACTGATGGTCCAGCTGACAGAGATCAATGGTGAAACGATCATTGGTTCTTCACTGATAGTCCAGCTATTGACAGGGATCAATTGTGGAGCAACCACCGGTGCGTCATTGATAACACAGCTGACAGAGAGCAATCGTAGAGTAGGCTAACCAGCCTGTGGTTGCTGGGTTAATGGTAGAGAATGTAGACCCTTTACTATTGAAGAAACCGCTGAACTGAAACTTTTCTGATCGGAAAATCTCTTCGTAATTAGTCCTTTACTATTTACAGAAACTGTTTGACAAAAACATAATTGATTCGAATGTAGACTCTTTACTATTAAAGAAACCATTGAACAGGAACTTTGTTGATGCGAGAATCTCTTGGTAATTAACACACAAAGGAGTTAATTAGCGCTCGAAATACGTAACATAAGTACAACTAAGACCTGAGTCGCCTACGGTAATTCTCATCTGGCATGCGTGTAAATACAAGGTACATAAACTCCACCAGAGGTACATCCTCTTGGTAATTAGTCCTTTACTATTTACAGAAACTGTCTGACAAAAACTTAACTAATTCGAAAAGCTCTTGATAGGATGAAACAGGGGCTATATATCATATGATGAAAACGGGCTTTATATCATAGGATAAAACAGGGCTATATATCATAGGATGAAACAGGGCTATATATCATAGGATGAAACAGGGCTATATCCTTCCGTATTATATCCTCGCATGCGAAGAAAAAGATTTGGCACTACCAGCATAATAAGCAGTCCACAGTAACGAGGCACCAAGCGTGGCTGATTTTGACTATTTGGCACAAAAGCGTCCTAATGTTTGTCTGGTTTGATCAACTGGTCTTAATGTGTATTTCAAGATCAGTAATTATTTCTTCTTTTTTATTATTTTATTTGATACCGCTGTTAGTCATTTATGTTTCAGATTTGTCAAGATGCTAACATCTGGAAAGATGGATCCCTGATTGAATGGGCCGCAAAGCGAGAAGCAACAAAACTGAATCAAGCCACAGATAAGCTATGCGATAATCAGCAAAGACCCGTCAGCCTTCGAATTCGGTGATGAGTATGATGTCCAAGCGACACCTGCATGTCCATCTATATTTGGCTGATGCCATAATAAAGTCCAGTGAATCC
>JABMCL010003241.1:130000-137500 GCA_018857735.1 Alviniconcha marisindica
GCAGATCGAATGATGCAACCAAGGACACATAGGTGTTTAGAACACAGATATTATTTGTGCAATAGCATGCACGGCCGTCATGCGAGAGTCTCCAAGTATAGTCTATTCTGTTTGTTCCTCGAACGAAACTCAAACAGAGAGAGCGACACACACACAGTCAGACAGGCAGACATATGGATGGTGGGCGGACGGACAAATCGATGGATATAGAAACGGACACACAGACAGAAAAAAAGGAGAGAGAGAGAGAGAGAGAGAGAGAGAGAGAGAGAGAGAGAGAGACAGACAGACAGACAGACAGACAGACAGACAGACAGACGAGACAGAGACAGAGACAGAGACAGAGACAGACAGACAGAGACAGACAGACACAGACAGACAGACACAGACAGAGAGACAGAGAGACAGACAGGCAGACAGAAAAGGAGAGAGAGAGAGAGAGACAGAGAAACGGAGAGACAGACAGACAGACAGACACACAGAGAAACAGCCAGAGAGAAACAGAAACGGAGACAGAAAAACAGAGAGAAACACAGAAAGAGGTCATTCGTTTTTTCGCACCCAGTCAACTACGCAGGATACCTGCATGAGGGCGTGAAAACGTATGGATCAAAAATAAAAATCCATGTTCACATCAATCACCGCATCATTAAATCGCTACTTTATTAACTTCATCATCATTGTCGCCTCATCATCATCAACAGCAACAGAAACAATAACGTCCGCTTTTACAGTTTTTTTGGCACATATTAACTTATAATTATTTCTAGCACATCGATAAACTGCAAGCTCCTTGATTTTATTTGTAGTTTTTTTTTGTTTTGTTTTGTTTTTGTTTTTTGCTTGCTTGCTTTTGTGTTGTTGTTGTTGTCGTTTTGTTTTGTTTGGTTTGGTTTGGCTGGTTCGGTTTGGGTTTTCATTCACTTTCTATTGATTTCTCTCCGTATTTTGCATACAGTAATTCAAGTTCAAATCAGTAATATTAAAAACAGTTACAAGAAAAGAAAACAATGCTCAACCAAAGCAAGAGGAATACGGATGCAATGTAGATTTCTACTCTAAGACATTGCTATGCACTTGCCGTCTGTCAATGGAAACTCGCTGAATCTAACAAAACACCAACGAAGGTCAAAGAGCATGTATACTTTCGGACCCATACTCCCTGCCCTATGACGTCATATTGTCATTGACAAAGAGGTCTGCGCATATGGTGCTGTGCTACTTCCTGTTTGATTTCCGGTTTGGTACGAATTGTTATGACAAACAACATTTTCAAAGGCAGCAACTTTTAACAGCTTAACCTTTACCTGAGACTATTTGGAAGGAAGCTGTCTACACACACAAAAAGAGGAAAGTAAAAGAAAGAAAGAAAAGTATTGGCAGTGAAAGTGTTCATTAATTCAGACATCACCGAGGTGCATGTCATGACCTATGGAATTTTTCCATCAAAAGAAAGTCTTTAAAGCAAATAATGAAGTCTGGGACACGATTCCTTCTCTTCTAACAATCGTGTAAACATCTGCATTCGCCGCGAGTTGACACAGGTCGAATGGGGTGGATCTACGACCTCGAGAAAAAACAATTTTCATATTTATTTTTATCACTGGATTTTTATTATTTTTTTATTTTTATTTTTTCGCAGGCAACTTTGAAAGTGGTTTTTTATTATTTTTATTATCCCCTTCTTTGTTTGTTTCTTCTTTTTTTGTTTTTCTTTTTTGTATCTTTGTTTCTTTCCTTCCCTCTTTCTTTCTTTGTCTTTCTTCCTTTATGTCCTGCCTTCCTTTTTTCCCTTCTGTTCTTCTTTCTTTCCTTCCTTCTTTCTTTCCTTCCTTCTTTGTTTTTCTTCCTTTCTTTTTTCCCCGTTCCTTTTCTCCTTTCTAGCTTTGTCTTTCTTCCTTTCGGTCATTCGTTCCTTTTCTCCTGTCTTTCTTGGTCTTTCTTGCTGTCTGTCCCTCGGTCCTTTTCTCCTTTATTTCTTTGTCTTTCTTCCTTTCTTTCCTTCATTCTTTTTCTCCTTCCTTGCCTCCTTTTTCTTCTTTTCTTTTTGTTCTCAATTATTTCTTCTCTTTTCTTTGTTTTTGTTCTTCTTCTTTTTCCCCCCCCTTCTTCTTCTTCTTCTTCTTTTTCTTCTTCTTCTTCTTCTTGTATTTCAATACTGTTTTTGGAAACCTACTAAGCAACACGTGCAAAACATGTTTACGAAACTAAATGCCGCTCCCTGCCTTTTTCAGCTACGAGTGAAGGCAACCGAATCATTCATTCCACGTACGTAATCAGTTCGATCTGTTCTTTCCCTTTGCCTACAACCACCGCATCTAGTCCTGCCAAACAAATGCTAAACTTCTGTCTACGATACGCTTCGCGGCAATCACGCGCCATCAGCGAAAACTATGCACGGTTCAGTAATGTAATAGCAATAGAAGCGTCTGAGCAAGTCATTGTCGAAGACTGGTATCGTTATTTTGCCTTAAGTGGCGCTATCTCCGCGGCTCTGTGTAGACATGCAGCTGTTGTTTTCCCTCTCGACGTCCCACAGGTTTGACAACCCACGCATATCGTGCCTCTGTATTGTGCCGTAGCCTGTCTCGGGACATCTGGCCAGGAGGGTGCCTTCAGCAGCCTCAATGGACTCAGCAGACCATCATCGGTAAAACGAATGGGTACAGCTGCCCCAGCGAGACAGGCCGCGTCCTCTCTAATGGTTCTTTATGCTCCGTTGGGTGGCAGAAGAACGGTACTAACCAATCCTCAAACGTAATTGGTCGACGCTTTCGTTTCCACTCAGATGTGTCAGTGTAGTGAAAGGTAAAGAGTGTGTGGAAGGGTGCGTGACTGGCGAGGGCAGGGAAAGTACTGTGGGCCATTAGCTCCTGTGAGTAGCCAGAGGTCTCCTTAGAGGGACCACTCTCCTCAAAACAAAACAAAATTCACATGCGTCTCTTCTTCTTCTGCTTCTTCTTCTGCTTCTTCTTCTTCTGCTTCTTATTCTTCTTTTCTTCTTCTTCTTCTTCTTCTTCTTCTATAACCAGTAAGGGTTGGCTGGGCGTAAAACACCAATTACTTACTTCTTCTTCTTCTTTCTTCATTTTTTTTATTTTAATTTTATTTTATTGTTTCCAAATGTCTCATTGAATTTACAGTGAATTCAGAATCCGAGCTTTGTCACTAGCGATTAACAGGGTCGGACGAAAGAAAATACAGTATTTTTATTATTTTATTTTAGGTGTCGTTCGCCTGTCGCATACTGCGACTTCTTTGATGTTTGTCTTCGAAAGGTGTGAGCACGTACTACGCGTGTCACTGGGTGCGTTGAAAAAAGACTTGTGGTTTCTTTTGGAACTAATTAAATTAAACGAGGCATTTGAAAGCAAAGTATGTATTTTCATGTTGGCATCTCCAACCCGCCGTGCTACAAAACATGTTTTTGAGACGGATGTATATTAATAATAATAATAATAATAATTGCAATGTTCTGCCCCATTCACTGCCCTTAGGAAGTAATATGACATCGCCATTAAAGTGTCTTCCATTCTGCTAAAAGGGCGGCATGTGGTGTCTTGCTTGAATTCAAACTTTTCACGTTTTCATTTACGGGACAAATTTATCAAAACGAACGTTTTTGAACAGGTTATGCTCCCTCGTAGACTAATCTTAATTCAGAGGAAAGTTCAGTTCAGTTCAGGATGGAAAAGCCCATTATTACGCGCTCCACCCCGTCTCTCAGAAGCTTCCCTGATGACCTTAGCTTTGTGCCCACAGATAGTGTCTCAAGCTCCTCAACCTTTCAGATCTTCCGAGACGCAAGCCATTTATGAGGGTTGCTTTGCCCGAGCGGTCTGTTTGCTCAGTCATTTTCCTTCACTCCGGCATGTCCAGGCCGGTACACCCGCAGGTGGATGTCGACCACTGACACAATCCAGTCCAGGCTTCCCATTCCACTTGTCACTTTTTGCAGCAAGCTCATAATAATCTTTGAGGATGATGGCATGTGTTTCGTTTCAGTGTTACTTTACGTCCGCTGATGATGAAGTAGAGCTTCATGTCCTCGGATGTCGGTTGACATATTAGGGACAAATTCTGACCAATGCCGAAGCACGGTTCAATGTTGCTTTACGTCCATGGAAACCATAAGGCTCATTAGGACGGAAAGCCCAGGAAGGCCACCTCGACTTTCACACAGCTCCTCGGGAACTCTGATTACGTCCACAAAAACCACCAGGCTTATTATGGACGGGGAGCCCTGGACGGCCACCTCGATTTCCACACAGAACCCGAGTTCTGATGGCATGCGTGTTCTGATTGTCACCTCTTGAGGCAATCCAGCGGAGGGCATGGGTGACTGCATGCTTCCATCTCCATTGTATTGTCAAGCTGGAGGTTGAGAAAATTCCACTACCATTACATAATCTTCAGGGACAGGGTTCAGTGTGGCATGAGACAGCTAGTGCATGGCGCCAGTACACGGTGTCCTGTTTTCAGACTCCCACGCACAGCTCGCGCTGTATATGTCGTAGGAATGCAGCCGACCCCCCATTTCCGTACCCCATTTCCCCCCTTCTCCCCGTCCCTAATAAGCCTTATGGTTTATGTGGACGTTAAGCGCCATGTTTACTAACTTATCACCTCCATACCCCCTTTTCCCCCTTCTCCCCGTCCCTAATAAGCCTTATGGTTTATGTGGACGTTAAGCACCATGTTTACTAACTTACAGCCGACCGGACAGGCCTTGACAAAGCCCTCATGGGCGAAAGCTTGGAATAAAAGTTACTATAGAACCAGGACATGCTTGGACAAGGTCACGGCGAAGGTACAAAACATATGGTTGTCCGACCTGTTTTTTACCACTGATGTCTTTGCAACCAAACTTGGTGTGTTATGTACTATTACTAATAACCAGAAAGTGCAAAGTCAGAGTGTATAATATATGTACTGACAATGTCACTGTAGCATACACAACCTCTCTCTCTCTCTCTCTCTCTCTCTCTCTCTCTCTCTCTCTCTCTCTCTCTCTCTCTCTCTCTCTCTCTCTCTCTCTCCAAGTTGTTAGGTGTTTGACTGAACCTAAACTACAATCCTTGTAAAATGAAGTTTTCGAGTTCTCTCCTCTCTCTCTCTCTCTCTCCTCTCTCTCTCTCTCTCTCCTCTCTCTCTCTCTCTCTCTCTTTACTTATCTATATATTATTACTCTTTCTTCTTATTTTTATATATTATTATGTATGCATATATATATCCACTGTTGTTGCATCGTGCCGCCATCCTGTATCCTAGTTGCCGGAGTCGACAAAAGACAGTAAAAGATCGCCGCATGGTAAATGGGTCAGACCTGTGCCGGGAAGAGCGGCGAGGGGCGGGGGCGGGGCCGGGGGGGGGGGGGGGGTGGAGTGGACGAAAGAGGACCATTTCCAGACAGTGCCGGCATGCCTGTTAGCGTATGACAAACGAGAGCGCGGGCTGGCTGTTGATAGAGACAAACAATGGGAAGAACAGCCCCGTCCCCCCTTAGACCAATATCAGAGACACCCAGTTAGCGGCGCTGGGGAAACCGCCATTGATTTCTGCCATCACGATGACCCTTCAGATTGCCAGACTCTGGAATTAGAGAAGCGCGAGAGGGGCTGAGTGGACTGTGACTTGAACTGACCGCCCGCTTACAGTCAGGGAGTTAGGGTTTGAGTGCTGTAACTGCTTAAATAAGGCCCGTGTGCGTGCCAAACTCTTCACACGGAAACCTGCACGGGGCGCAGTGGACGCTTTGCCTCGTCAAAGTCAACGGCGCTCACTGTCGGCGGATCCGGCGCGCTACGCGTGCGCTTCGCCTAATCACGTCTCGTCTAAACACCACTTGACTTTTTCACAGTCATGACACTTCGCCTAAAATCGATTTGTTAAAAAAAAGAAAAAGAATCAATAACAATCAACCCCTTCACAGCCCCAGCCTATAAAATTTCCCGGCTGAAAAGTGCAAACGTACACGCCTGCAAACAGTATTTTTGATGGTCCTATAAGAAATCTGCTTTCAATACTGTGTATCTTGATAGAAACCCTTTCACGTGTTCATGCGAAGGGGGCTAAAAACAAAAAAACAAAAAACTAATGGTTTCAAATTTGGCACTTTATTGGTCGCTTTCCGAGTGACGGCGCGTTAACATGGCAGTGAAAGGGTTAACGGTAGCGTCTTTTTTCGACGTAGGATAACTAAAACAACAAGGCCATCACACATTCAGCGGCTCTGGTAAGATCAAAAGATATCACAGATATCAGTCAGTAGGCCTGAATGACTATGCTGACTGTTGTATTTGTTTGTCCTATGAACATCTATGATCAACGCTCGAACAAATACACGTAGGCTACTTGGTTTTGTCACACAATCAATTTTTTAGGGAAACAAGGGAAAGTTTTCAGGACACCTTCCGTTTTGGCAAAAAGGCCCGAAAAGACGGGTTTAGGACATCCGTGATAAAACCTATTTAGGCGAGTTTGTGTTTTTGGCTCTGGGAAGGAATACCTGCATGAAAACGATGGTTTAGGCGAACCACGATAGAACGATTTAGGCGAGATGTTACACCTTGTGTGTTTTGGGCTCAGGGAAGGGAACACCTGCATTGAAGCATGAAAACAATGGTTTAGGTGAGTCGTGATAGACCGATTTAGGCGAGGTGTTACACCTGTTTTTTGTTGTTGTTGTTTTTTGTTATTGTTTTCTTTTTTTCTTTTTTGGAGGGGGGGGGGGGGCTGAAGGAAAGGAGCAGCTTCGTTTATGCTATACCAAACAGTTGCCCTATTTCTACACGTTAGAAATCTGCCGGTGTATGAAGTCTCTAATTCTTAGAGAGTGGTACGGTTTGCAAAAGCTGCCCTACTTGGAACACTCGAGTTCCTAACTCAACTACTTTGAGAGAGATGCTATTGCCTATCTCCTCCTAGCACTGCGTCTCGTTTGCTTTGCCGTGTTTACTTTGGAACAGTACGACTGACTTCGCTTCCTTAACTGATGCTGGCGCGACAAATCAGCGTCCTCCTCCGGTGAGAGCCATCGTTTGCTGCCCCGCTACAGTTAGGTATACAGTATACAGTTGCATACCCACAACGGAAAAAAAACGAGCCCTGAATTTTGGTGCAAAACCAGTCATTTGTTAGGCATAATAACAAAATATGTGGGTACAAACACGTTTACACATTAAACTCGAATATATTTTGCACAAAATCAATTAACTTTCCGTGATCACTCTATGCTAAATTTAATTGTTCGTAATCCTGTTGGTAAATTAATACTACTTATTAATATATTGAGTATTTTGTGTGTTATTTTTTTGTTTTTTTTTTTTTTGTATTTTTGTAAAAAAAAAAAAAAAAAAAATGGGGGGGGGGGGGCGGTGGGGGGGGGAAGGGGAGCGAGGACCTACAACTCTGCCATTTCTGTGTAGACACGACTGAAGACGAATATCACGTGCTCTTCGTATGCTCAGTGTACAGTCAGTTAAGAGGCAAGTTCCCCTT
>JABMCL010003241.1:145000-147500 GCA_018857735.1 Alviniconcha marisindica
CGGTTGCAGCCAAAGCAAAATTCATTAAGTTGGAAGCCTGGGGCTTTTAATAGCAAGCGGCAAATCAATGCAAAAGAGTGCCCAGGCTGGCGGTATTGGGGGCCGCCGAGGCTTTGCCGAGTGTCACATTGCAAGCTTGTGGGCCATACAAGCATCGTGTGAAGAGGCGGCGTGGGGTCCACCGAAGGAGAATCCGGAAGTGAGGGAGGGAGAGTCCAGACTGAGCAACCGAAAGAGTCCTGGTCGACAGGGGGATGGAAGGAACCAAATTTCAGCCTGGTTATAATAGCCGCGATGATCGAAGACATGAACGAGGCAATTGAGGAAGAAACACACGGAGGGAAAGTGAACAAGCAGGGATAGTATAACTTAAAGTGACAGGCGTGGACAGCATAAATGAAAGTGACAAGCATGGACAATATAAGGGAAAGGGAACAAAGAGGGACAGAGTAAGGGAAAGGGACAGTATAAGGGAAAGGGACAAGCAGGGACAGTATAAGGGAGAGGGGCAGGGACAGTATAAGGGAGAGGGGCAGTATCAGGAAAATGGACAGTATAAGGGAAAGGGACAAGCAGGGACAGTATAAGGGAAAGGGGACAAGCACGGACAGTATAAGGGAAAGGAAACAAAGAGGGACAGAGTAAGGGAAAGGGACAGTATAGGGGAAAGGGACAGTATAAGGGAAAGGGACAAGCAGGGACAGTATAAGGGAGAGGGGCAGTATCAGGAAAATGGACAGTATAAGGGAGAGGGACAAGCAGGGACAGTATAAGGGAAAGGGGCAAGCAGGGACAGTATAAGGGAAAGCAGGGTCAGTATAAGGGAAAGGGAATAGGAACAGTATGAGGGAAAGAGACAAACAGAGACAGTATAAGGGAAAGGGATAAGCATGGACAGTATAATGGAAAGGGACAAGGAACAGTATAAAGGAAAGGGACAAGCATGGACAGTATAAGGGAAAGGAAACAAGCATGGACAGTACAAGGGAACGAGACAAACAGGGACAGTATAAGGGAAAGGAAACAAACAGACAGTATAAGGGAAAGGAAACAAACAGACAGTATAAGGGAAAGGGAACGAAGAATGAAAGGGACCGGCAGTAAGGAATGAGGACTAGCAGCATCTCCCAAAGAGTGAAAGCTCCTTCAGGAGTGTGGATAATGAGTAAACTAGAAAAGCTGCGAGCGAAGAAAAGAACTGGACAGTGAAAAATTAACATAGGAACAACCCCGGATCGAGGAATACCAAAATATTGGTATAGTGTGGAACGAAGAGGTCGCCGCGCCGGATAGTACAGCAGGAAACAAGGTTTTGATTTCAAAAAGTTGAGCTATTCAGAAGGAAACAAGAGTTTGGTTACAAAACATTGAGCGGTTCAGAAAATCTGAAGGAAACAAGGTTTTGGTTACAAAATGTTGAGTGGTTCAGAAGATCAGAAAGAAACAAGGTTTTGGTTACAAAAGGTTGAGCGGTTCAGAAAATCAGAGGGAAATACAGTTTTTTGGTTACAAGAGGTTGGGCGGTTCAGAAGATCAGAAGGAAACAAGGTTTTGATTACAAAAGGTTGAGCGGTTCAGAAAATCAGAGGGAAACACAGTTTTTTGGTTACAAAATGTTGAGTGGTTCAGAAGATCAGAAAGAAACAAGGTTTTGGTTACAAAAGGTTGAGCGGTTCAGAAAATCAGAGGGAAATACAGTTTTTTGGTTACAAGAGGTTGAGCGGTTCAGAAGATCAGAAGGAAACAAGGTTTTGGTTACAAAAGGGTTGAGCGGTTCAGAAAATCAGAGGGAAACACAGTTTTTTGGTTACAAGAGGTTGAGCTGCTCAGAAGATCAGAAGGAAACAAGGTTTTGGTTACAAAAGGTTGAGCTGTTCAGAAGATCAGAAGGAAGCAATGTTTTGTTTACAAAAGGTTGAGTAGCTCAGAAGATCAGAAGGAAACACAGTTTTGGTTACAGAATGTTGAGCGGTTCAGAAGATCATCGTCTTCTGGGCAAAGCCCGGACGCACGGAAAGACGCACAGAAGAACAAAAAGACAGACGGACACGGTCAGTCCAGCATCCCAGTATCCCTGATATCCTGGCTTTATTCACCGCTGCTTTACTAGTTGTTGGTTGGTTCTTGTTGTTTTTAACCCCACCTTCCCCCCTCCCCCCACCCCCCACACCACCACCACCACCAACTTTATCCTTTGCTCGTACTGTTCGGGTGATCGTTCATAGCAACTGAAAACCTGGACGAGGTATAAAAAAAACTAGGGAAGTGGCTGTGAATAAAGCCAGAATATAGGGGAACTAAGAATCCAGAGTGATGCCGTGATAGCGAGGTCACGTCAGCAGAGTCGACCTGGACGACGAGCTGTCCCGTTCTGGCTAAAATTCCATCAAACCATACGTACAGATCTACAAACCGGGTACACACCCTTAAAGCTGGACCTGTATCCCACGTCCACAAAACAAAGGCGTCAACAGCCTCAGGACCATCCCAGAATCTGCAT
>JABMCL010003241.1:152500-157500 GCA_018857735.1 Alviniconcha marisindica
CTCTGCTTCCGGAGATATCGGTCAACGCCAGTACCTCTTCTGGGACAATTAACTTAGTGCAGTAAACAAGCAAACCGGGGAATTAAGCCGCCTCAGAAAACACACATTCCGATTCTCATTCAGTGAAGTCACCAGTAAAAGGAGGTTTATGCGAGGTTGTGATTTGTCTTAATAAGCAGCGTTCTTTTTTAACCTTTTTATGCGTGTGGATCTTGTTTTAAAACGCTAGCAGTCATTCTTGTTTCTGATTTTGTTTTCTCCACCACTAAAGGAGCATGCCTGAATGTGTAATTTTCTTCGAAGCACACCCAGGAAGAAGTAATCAAAGCGAATAAACCACAACCAGTCCAACGGAACAAACAGACAAAAAAAGAAGAAGACAAGAATGGAAGTTGTCGTTAATCGTTTAGCTTTCGCTTTCACTTCCAACGAAATTTACCACCAGAAAAAAAAGAAGAAGAAGAAAAGCTAAAGGATATAGCGTTAGCAGTGAGTCCCGAAAAAAGAAAGAAGAAAAAAAACGCAATCGCTCAAGTGAAACACCATGGACGGCCACAGTCATTGAAGTTATTGCTCCCTTCAGCTTAGATTTTTCACTGCCTCCTCTTCCGAGCAATCTACAAATTCTCGTCCAAAGCAGCAACAGACAAGACGATGGTTAAAAAGCATCCGCAATGAAAAATCATGGTGATCTGAATTCCCTTTGGCACCTCATCAAGAGAACACTTGACGCTTTGAGAACAAGCGGGCAAAGACCTAATTCAGTTGGACCTGCATGGCAGAGGCCTTCTCACCGGGTTTTCACAAAATCCACGCGCAACTTAGGGTCTAATCCCAGAGCTTTACGGATTATGTCGTGCTTGCACACTTTCATGAGCGAAGAGACAGCTTACACTTTGTAAGTAGATCCAACACAAACGTTTTAAAAGCATCAGCAACAACAACAACAACAAAAAACTTTGCACTCGAAGAACGTCACATGAACACAACAAAGCAAAATCCTGAATCGCCTGCGGTAACTGTCACCTGGCATGCGGGTAAATACAGGGTACACCAATTCCACCAACGATGCATCCTCAAATACAAGGCTTAAAATGTTCAACTACTTGAAAGCTTCAAGGGCGAAAAAGAAATAAACACCAAAAATGGAAGACGCACACACCAGTTTCCGTCCAGGTTTTCAGTTCCAATGAAGAGAACGAACAGGCCAAATGGATGAATGGAGATGGAATAAGGTTTTCGCGCATAATATTGTTATGGGCCCTTTTGCTGTTCGGTTCAACAATTAATAGTGTTAAATCCCAAACTCCTAACTTCATAGAGTTTTCGATCTGTGCTGTTATCGCTATCGGCGCAAAACAAAGAAAATGCAATGTTATTTTCACTCTCATCAGCATTGACGGCGTGATAAACACCAAATAATCCGTATTATCAGGTTTCCAAGCGTTTCTGGCCAACACGAATTTACGGAGACCTCCGAAAATCCAGTCAGCTTAACTCCCGTTTTCTGTATCCACGGTGTTAATTAAGTTAATAACACTTAGCTCGCACGGTAATCCCCGCGCACAGATGTCTCCGAGCACAACTTCGTATGCCATGATGTAAATCGGATTGCAATCAACAGCAAGACAAACTTCCAAGGAGGAATTCGGTTCAGGACATAAGGTATGTGAAATGATGAAATGAACCATTAATCAGTTGCTTATACTTATGTGTAAGCTGAAAGGAAATAAAAGTTTGAATTCATGTTCAGTCATTGTACTATTGGCTCCGACAAAAGACACGGACGCGCTCGCATATATCAACACACACACACACACACAGACACACACACACACAGACACACACACACACACGACACACACACACACACACACACACACACACACCACACACACACACACACACACACACACACACACACACACACACACACACACACACACACACACACACACACACACACACACACACACACACACACACACACACACATAACACACACACACACACCACACAACACACACACACCAAGCCACGACGCACCACGCACACACACACCACACACACACACACACACACACACACACACACACACACACACACACACACACACATACACACACACATAAAATCCGTCCTGTGCGCAGGCACACACACGCAAAATCGTCGAACTTAACGACAAATAGACGGAGAGAAGGAGAGAGGGAGAGGGAGTTGGCAAATGGGTTTTTATGTCGGTCATCTTACACAGGGTCACCTCAGGACACAGAGAGACAGACAGACTGACAGACAGAAAGACAGACAAACAGACAGAGACAGAGACGGAGACAGATAGACAAACAGACGGACAGACAGAAACACACAGAGAGACAAAGACAGGGAGAGAATGACTATTGTCGCGCGCGCGTGCACACACACACACACACACACACACACACACACACACACACACACACACACACACACACACACACACACACCACACCACACACACACACACACACACACACACACACACACACACGCACGCCACGCATCTCGCTCCACGCACAAGCACGCGCCGCCGCCGCACGCACGCACGCACGCACGCCGCACGCACGCACGCACGCACGCACGCACACCACCACACAGCACGCACACACACACACACACACACACACACACACACACACACACACACACATACATCACATCACATCACATACATACATCACATCACATCACATCACATCACATCACATCACAAAATCTGAATAGCAAATACACTCTTAGTAGACACCAATTAAAATGAATTCGAATTTAATAAGTAACAAATAAAAATGCGCCTACCTTGTAAGACGCCGCTGAGCTTGCTTTTCCTTCTCCAGTATTTGCACAGACAATCGTCTCAAGTGAAGGCACTGCTGGCGTTTCCTTCAGGCAAATGCTCCATTCTCTACTGCTTGATAGCTCTCTCAATGGATTCACTGATTCCAATCGAACCGCCGGCTCCACATTCGTTTTACGTCGTGAAGAAAAAGCAAAGAGAAAAATCAAACACTGGAAGAATAGTATCAGGAGCATGCTTTAATATCACAGCAAACCACGGGCACACAGAAGGGTTAATTTCAGTCGATACAAGCAATATGCATATTACAAAAACAGTTTCGAGTCTGACCTTAAGTTTGTGTACAACAACAGAAAGATTCAGTTTAAAACAATTGGACATTTCAGTTTTTCTGAGAGAGAAAAAAATGACGACAGCAAGAAAGAAAAAAAGAGCGTGACATTTTGCAAGTTTCAGCAAAAACAAAATCTCACAGTATGGACATTCGAATGGAGAGTGTGCAATATATAATGTGTACTTTATCACGACATTGACATCTTCATTCATTAGCAAATGCAGAATCTGAACTCAAAACAAACAAAACAGTTTTAAAGATGAGTGCAGCAATCATACACACAGACCACCCTGACTTGAAAATGATTTGCTTTGTATTCCATGTTGCTTTGTATGTCATATTGCTTTGTATGCCATATTGCTGTGTATGCTATAATCTATATGCTAGATTGTAGTTACAGTTGGACGAACCATAGAAGTTCGTCGCTATTGCTTTGTATGCTATGTTGCTTTGTATGCCATATTGCTTTGTATGTAATAATCTATATGCTAGATTGTAGTTACAGTTTGACGAACCATAGAAGGTCGTCGCTATAAATATTAATGACAATAGTACAATGGCATCAACAGCTCGTCAATTGCCTATGTGACTGCTTGATCGAATCATTGTTTTAATTACTATAGTGTTATTATTATTATTGTTATTGTTATTATTATAATTATATATTTTGTTATTTATTATTATTATATATTTTGTTATTTATTATTATTATTATTATTATTATTATTATTATTATTATTATTATTATTATTATTATTATTATTATTATTATTATTATTACGAGGTACATAATAATCAAAATGACGACACTGACGACTTACACAGAAATGAGGTCTACTTTGATCCCGTCAATATGTTTATCTCTGTACATATGGTTGACAGAATTTAAGTGACTGTTTAAGGCCATTGGGAATATTGTACAAACAGACTGACTAAAACACACAGCCGCCGCTGGCTCACTAATATCTCTTCCCTGTCAGACGTATTCGCTGTCTAAAAAAACACAATCTGAAACAAGAATGACTGCTAGCGTTCTAAAACAAGATCCAAACACATAACTTGTTCAGTATAATGCTGGTTATCAGGACAAAACACAACGTGCGAATTTTCGGAGTAATCCCCTTGATCGAGCTACAAGACGACATTTAAACAACAATTAAACGGTGAAAAACGATGAAAGGTGAGAAGGAAAGCTGATCTACTGATCTTTTTTGGGTTGAGCTTATCTTTTTTGAGCTTATCTTGGAGAATTCTTCCAAGCACTGGACATAGCCCAACGGAAAAGAAAAAAAGATAAGTGGATTAGCTCTCCATCTCATGTTTCTTTTCCTTTTTTCGGCGTTTAATTGTTATTTAAGTGTCGGCTTGTAGCTTGATAAAGGGGATTACCTCTAAAATTCGCACGTTGTGTTTTTTCCTAATAAATAACATTCTTCTGAACCTTTCATGTGTTCGGATCGTATTCACTGTTAAACGAGAAGAAATGAGCGGCTTCCGTTTCCCAAGAAAAGTAAACAATTCGGAACCTGGTTTTGCAACAGCCAGTCCACAGCACTGTTGTAAGGTCTAAAAACATGTTCAACCTAAGCAACAACAACGACAAACAAAATATAGTAACAATAAAAATAACAACCACAGCAGCAATCTTGTTTTAGTTTGACTGACATGGACACCTAAATACTTTCTTGCCAAAAGAAAGAAAAGAAAGAAAAGAAAGGGGGGGGGAATAAAATAAATAAAAAAAGCCGATTCTTTCGCAGCAATGTTCTGCGTGAATTTTGGACGAATGATACACGTTTACTGTGGTAACTCTTCTTTTCTTTTTCTTTTTCTCCC
>JABMCL010003241.1:160000-162500 GCA_018857735.1 Alviniconcha marisindica
ATGTTCTCTTCGTCTGAGGAACCCAAGGTGGGGAAACATGAACACGAAAATTAAGGTCTTTTCTGCAGTTATCAAAGATTCACTCCTTTATTAAGTCGGGAATATGTCAGAGTGCAGCTAACCATTGAAACTGCCTGTCTAATTTCTGCCTCTCAGGTCCATTCGACTTAATATTTTTCTAACCCTCTTCCAGCACAAAGTGGCGTGTAGCGTGACAGTGAATCAGGCTTTGACTCGTGATTCGATGGCTTGTGGTTTGCCCTGGATACGACCTTCGTGCTGAACTTGGGCGTTAAATATCGTTCAGTCTCCTTTTTATTCTGCTTTCTTCTCCTTCACGTCTTCTTCTCCTTCTTCTTCCTCCAGCTTCCCTTCTTCTTCTTCTTCTTCTTCTTCTTCTTCTTCTTCTTCTTCTTCTTCGACTTTGTATAATTTATACATGCAGAGTTTGTTTGTTTGTTATTCATGTGTGGCACCCAGGTTTTCCTTTGCATGGAATAAAGAAGTACCTGACCTGACTCATCGTCTTCTTTTTCTTTCTGTCGCTTCTACGGGAGCCCTGTATATATCTCTAGTCGATTCTAAATCCGTTAAATGTGCTTCCTCCTGATATACGTCCTCATTGTTTGACAAACATAACTTGATAATGGTTGACACACTTCCTCATTGTTTAACAAACAGAACTTGATAATGGTTGACACACTTCCTAGTTGTTTAACAAACAGAACTTGATAATGGTTGACACACTTCCTAGTTGTTTAACAAACAAAACTTGATAACCGATTGATTGATAAAATTATTTCTTGATAATGGTTGACACACTTCCTAGTTGTTTAACAAACAGAACTTGATGATAGTTGACAATGCAAATGATTTTATTTTGGGGGGGGGGGGGGGGCCGATGCTATGCCCCTCCGTGAAAAAATATACAGAAGTGACTGTGTGCCAACACCGAATGATCTATCGTTGTCCGTGTCGAAGGCAATTACTCTCAGTCGAATTTAAAATACCCGATACAATCAACGCATCACTCATTGCATCCATGAATAATACATGCTCTGGTGCGATGGACACTGATAATGATCAATGGTTCTCAAAAAGCAGTTGCAGCAGTAAAATACTGTGTTTATATATTCAGCCAATAAAGAGACTTAGTCGTCCACTCAAGCGCTAACAGCTGAAGCACCCACTCTAACTCGTTAGATTCCATGCTTGCGGTCGTATAGGTTCTTTTCTTCCTGTTTGATACCACTGAGATTAGACGCGACGAAACACCTCCCAGAAAAGCGGACAGCCGAGCTATGTCCTAGCTACATGTTGATGATGAGCCGGTTTGGCCTAACGGTAAGGCGTTAGGCTGGTAAGCGGAAGGACCTCGGTTCGATACCGCTTCGGCTCTCCTTTCTCTTCAGAAAGGTTGTGGTTTGTGGACACTGTCTTGTGACTTTGTCCATCACTTCCTACTGAAACATTAAAATGGCTCTCATCGCTGCCCATCTGAATGTAGAATCATTCTGGTGGTGACAGTGTAGCGATAGGTATATAATCTCCCTCTCTCCCCACACACACCTCCAAACACCCTTCCCCCCCTTCTCCCTGTCCCTAATAAGCCTTATGGTTTCTGTGGACGTTAAGTACCATGTTTACTTACTATGAAGATTCATTGGCGAGTGGAGATTCCCCCCCCCCCCCTTCCTAGCAGACTAAGTTCTACGGCCCTGGTCCTCTGAGGGCAGGAACTAGAGTTGCAGCTCTATAAAAATTATGCCAAGCAGACCGGACTGTGTGAGCCGGTTTGGCCTAGCGGTAAGGCAGAGGGACCTCGGTTCGAATCCGCTTCGGCTCTCCTTTCTCTTCAAAAATTGTGGTCTGTGGACACTGTCTTGTGACTTTGTCGCTCACAATGAATAAAACATTAAAATGGCTCTCATCACTGCCCATCTTAATGCAGGAGTCATTCTGGTGGTGACAGTGTAGCGATAGGTACATAATCTCCCTCTTCCCCCACCTCCTACCCCCCCCCCCCTTCTCCCCGTCCCTGATAAGCCTTACGGTTTCTGTGAACGTTAAGCACCATGTTTACTTACTTTACCGGACTGTCCTTGCCATCAGCGAACGACAAGAAGAGCAAGACGCGACGCAAACCTGCAGACAAGACTTGCCATCTTTTTATTTTCTTTCTTTTTTTCTTTTTTCTTTTTTATCAGCAGTAAAACCTCTCCTAAGTTTTCCTATGCCGTGCTTCTTCTGTCTATCGTCCTGTAACATAATACAGCTGCAGAGGCTTACAGCGGACGACTCAGAAACAATCTGTAGGCCTGTTCATGGCAAGACAGTTCAAGTCGGCAGCACAATTGCTGGGATTTAATTTCGTTCCCGTTCTGGGCCATAATCAGAAAATATTCCAGCTAGAGTTGCATTGTTTACTCGCCTCTGTAGCCACAACAGATTGCATTTTCTGAAACTATGATATCGTGTGTACAAAGTTAGGATTGGTTTT
>JABMCL010003241.1:165000-167500 GCA_018857735.1 Alviniconcha marisindica
CGTCCCCGTCGCCCGCCAGCATACCGTTCGTCTGCGACGCGTGGCCGTTGTCGTGGCGGCCGAAGCGGGCCTCGGAATACTGCATGTACATGGCGCTGGACTGCACGAACTTCTCCTGCTTCCTGGCCTCGATGAAGATCTTGGCGTAGACGAAGACCATGATGGAGCAGGGGATCCAGAAGCTGACGCTGGATGAGACGCAGGCGTACACCTTGTTGACGATGAAGACGCACGACTGCGGGTCGTCCTCCAGCGTCTGGAAGTGCTGCTTGGTGGTGTACACCTGCGAGTACACCGGGATGTAGGAGATGAGGATGGAGGCCACCCAGGTCACCGCCAGCATCACCGCCACCCGGTTCTTCGTCATTTTCACCTCGTACTTCAGCGGGTGCAGGATGGCGATGTAGCGGTCCATGGAGATGCAGCAGAGGTGCAGGATGGAGGCTGTGGAAAAGAGCACGTCGTTGGCGTTGAAGAAGTCGCACATGGTCCTGCCGAAGACCCACTTGCCGCTCAGCTCCACGCTGGCGTTGAAGGGCATGACCAGGATGGCCACCAGCAGGTCGGCGAAGGCCAGCGACACGATGAAGAAGTTGGTGATGACGGCGCGCAGGCGTTCGAATTTCATGACGCTGCTGATGACCAGCAGGTTTCCCAGCACCGCCCCCACCATGATGGTGGACATGACCACGCCTTTGAAGGCCAGCACCAGCGGGGCCAGGGCGTCGTCCGCCTCCGCGTTCAGCCCGCTGCCGTTGCCCAGGAAGCCGTCCGTGGTGTTGGGGGTGATGTTGAGCACGACGTCCACCATCTCGCCTTCCTGTCCTCCCGCCACGAGCCGCCCACACACGCTGATGTCTGCTGACAACAAGGGATAATACTAGTGAGACCAGATGCTGACACGCTCAGCTGTCTACTGACACACTCAACTGTCTACTGGCACACGCTGCTGTCTGCTGACAACAAGGGATAACACTGGTGAGACCAGCTGCTAACACCCTCAGCTGTCTACTGACACACTCAGCTGTCTACTGACACACTCAGCTGTCTACTGACACACTCAACTGTCTACTGACACACGCTGCTGTCTGCTGACAACAAGGGATAACACTGGTGCGACCAGGTGTTAACACGCTCAGCTGTCTACTGACACACTCAACTATCTACTGACACACTCAACTGTCTACTGACACACGCTGCTGTCTGCTGACAACAAGGGATAACACTAGTGAGACCTACGCATTTTTGTGTTGAGGTCAGTAATGCTGCATGCGCGTAATTTCGAGTCAACGATCTACATGGAATAAGCAAGCGAAGGAAGACAGAAGAAAAGCAGGAAACAAAAGAAAGCAAAAAAGGAGAGAGCGGAGCAAAAAACAAATCTAGCCAGGGGAGAAAAGTTCAGGGATGAAAGGACGTAGGCGAGACGAAATGGAGGAAAAACGATAGACAGACTGACAGCAATCAAAGCAAAAGTGAAAGACAGCAGCACAGGCATCATGTAAAAAAGACACATGGGAAGGCAGACACACGCACAGAAGAAGGGGGAAGAGAGAGGAGGGAAGGGAAGAGAGAGGGAGAGGGAGACAGAGAAAGAGAGAGATAGAGAAGCAGAGAGAGTGGGGAGAGAGAGAGAGAGAGAGTCAGAGAGACAGAGAGAGACAGAGACAGAGAGACAGAGACAGAGAGAAATGTGGAGGAGGGCAGAATGGTGAAGAAGAAGAATAGAAGAGCTAACCAAAAACTAAGACGAGGAAGAACAAGAACAAGTAGAAACAGGCGAAGAACAAGTAGAAACAGGCAAAGAATAAGTAAGAACAGGAGAAGAACAGGTAAGAACAGGCGAAGACCAAGCAGAAACAGGAGAAGAACAAGTAGAAACAGTAGAAGAACAAGTAGAAACAGGCGAAGAACAAGTAGAAACAGGCGAAGAACAAGTAAGAACAGGAGAAGAAAAAGTAAGAACAGGCGAAGAACAAGCAGAAACAGGAGAATAACAGAGAAGAAGTAGAAGAACAAGTAGAAGAAAAAGAAGCGTACGATAGCGGGGAAAAAGAAGAAGAAGAAGAAGAAGAAGAAGAAGTAATTATGTAACGGATGACTAGAAAATCAACAGGAAATAAAAAGTGGAAAATTGATGTCAAACCAATACTGAGACTGAGACAACGTATACAAATAGTATTACTACAGATTTAAGTATTAACCCCTTCACTGCCCCAGCCTGTAAAATTTCCCGGCTGAAAGATGCACGGACGCCCCTGCAAACAGAATATGTTCCGGTCTTATGACGCGTCTACTTTCAATGCTATGAGTTTTGATGAAAGTCCTTTCACATGCCAGTGCGAAAAACAAGACAAAAATGCTTAAGGGTTTAAAATGTTCCCAATTTTATTGGTTGTTTTCAAGTGACGTCGTGGCAGTAAAGGGGTTAACACATACAACGTAGGAACTACATTCATAAAAGAATACTAAATAACAATTATTACGATAAGAACAAGAA
>JABMCL010003241.1:190000-197500 GCA_018857735.1 Alviniconcha marisindica
AGCATGCGGGTGTCAGAAGAAGAGCGGAGTGTACGAGACGGAGTGTAGACATGCAGCAGTTCAGAGAGGTAAGCAGGACCAGAACCACTTATAGCACTGAAACACATACAAGCGACTTTATACTTAATACGCTCTGAAATGGGAAGCCAGTGCAGTTTTTCCAGGAGAGGTGTTGAGTGGTGGTGACGGGGTGCCAAGAGAACAAGTCTTGCAGCAACGTTCTGAATTTTCTGGAGAGGTTGGATGACAGAATTAGGTGTACCCATGAGGAGACAGTTGCAGTAGTCAAGCCGTCAGAGGATATAGGAAGTAACAAGAGTCTTGAATGCGTCTTCAGTGATTGAACTAATGCGTTTAAGCTCGAAATAAGCAGTTTGGCAGATTTTATGACGTGCTTCTTCATGGACAGTTTTGAGTCAAGAATGAATCCAAGGTTCCTGGCAGAATCAGAGAAGGGGATGTTGTGGGAGCCAAGAGTAATAGAATCAGGGAGGGAAACTGTTGAAGGTTTCAAGGAAGACGAAAAGGGAAAGAGAAGTGCTTCTGTTTTGTCGTCGTTCAGTTTGAGCTGATTTTCCGTCATCCATGTTTTTATGTTGTCTGTGCATGCATTTAGTTCTTTGGTGAGGTTGGTCACTTCACTGAGAGGAGCAGATTTCTGGAGCTGTGTGTCATCTGCGAAAAGCTGATGGTTTACAGAGTGGTTAGCTATGATGTCGGAGAGAGGCGTAGTGTACAGGACGAAGGGAATGGGCATGAGCTGTGATGGTGACGAAGATGAGTTATTGACTGAAGTGGACTGATATCTGTCTGAGAGGTATGGCTGAAACCATTGGAGTGCAGTAGACTGAATGCCAAAAACAGAGTTCAGGAGAGGAGAATTTGGTGGTCAATAGTGTCAAAAGCGGCAGAAAGATCCAACAAAAGAAGAACGGTAATGTTGTCATTGTCCAGAGCGGAGAGAATATCGTTTACAATACGTAACAAAACGGTATCCGTACTGTGTCATGCTTGATATAGGCTGACTGAAAGGGATTGCTGAGATTGTTTTCTTGGAGATGGGAGAGAAGTTTGTGGAGAACGACTTTTTCAAGGATTTTGGACAGAAATGGAAGGTTAGAAATGGGACGGTAGTTTTTCAAAAGATTTTTGTCAAGTGATGGCTTTTTCAAAGAGGTTTGACGACGGCTGTCTTCAGATCACGTGGTACAATGCCAGTGGTAAGAGATGTGTTGATGATGTTCGTGATGGTCGGCAAGAGGATGTCAAGTTTTCATAAAGAAGCGTGGTGGGAATGGGATCAAGTTCACAAGACTTGGCAGATGCACATTGGCAAAATGTGACTGACTACATGGACATAAGGTGACTGACTACATTGGCATAAGGCGACTGACTATATTGGCAAAAGGTGACTGACTACATTGGCAAAAGGTGACTGACTACATTGGCAAAAGGGTGAAAATTGGACATACATTGGCATAAGGCGACTGACTACATTGGCAAAAGGCGACTGACTACATTGGCAAAAAGTGACTGGCTACATTGGCATATGGCGACTGACTACATTGGCAAAAGGTGACTGACTACTTTGGCAAAAGGTGACTGACTACATTGGCAAAAGGTGACTGACCATATTGGCAAAAGGTGACTGATTACATTGGCAAAAGGTGACTGGCTACATTGGCAAAAAGGCGACTGACTACACCTGATTTCGGCTCAACACGTGTTTAAAATTAAAATCAAACAAAGATGTTAGTTTTCGCGCTAGAAAGACACGACACAAACACAGCAACAAAGACCTGAGTTGCCCACGGTAACACTCACTTGGCACGCGAGTAAATGCTAGGTACATAAGTAAGTAAGTAACTTCGAGTTTTATGCGCAATTACGGTTATCAGGGCGATACATGAACTCCACCAAGGGTACATCCTCCGCCAGAGGTACATCAACATACGCTGCTTTTGTTGTTGTTCTTTGTTAGCCAGTGTTGTGTGAGAAGGCAGCATGTGCAACCGTTTCCAGCACGCCTTCACAGACCGTCATAAACACATGTGCAGTACACGTGTTAGCTAGGGTACCAGTCACTTCAGTAGCTGCACTCCCACTTCGGGTATTTCCGTAATGGTGTATCTGGACACTGGAGAGAGAAAACGACAGACAGACAGAGACACAGTGAGAGACACAGAGAGAGACAGAGGCAGAGATAGAGACAGAGAGACAGACAGACGAATAATAATAATAATAAAAATAATAATAAAGAGGATTTCTAGAGTGCCTATCTACCGCACAAGGTGGGAGCACCGGGTGCTTTACAATAACACTAACAACACATACACACACACACACAAGCATGCGCGCGTGCGTCGGACGAGGGAATAGGCACGGCTGTAAAAAAACAGTTTATAAATAATTATTAAACAAGTGCGTCTTGAGGGCGGCTTTAAAAGAGGAGGCAAAATCAGAGTGGCGGAGTGTTTGCGGCAAATTGTTTCAGACAGAGACACAGACAGACAGACAGACTGAGACAAACAAACACAGAGAGAGAGAGAGAGAGAGAGAGAGAGAGAGAGAGAGAGAGAGAGAGAGAGAGAGAGAGAGAGAGAGACAGAGAGAGAGACAGAGACAGAGACAGAGACAGAGAGACAGAGACAGAGAGACAGAGACAGAGAGACAGAGACAGACAGACAGACAGACAAGGAGAGAGACATAGAGAGACACAGACAGAGAGACTCAGACAGACAGACAGGAGGAACAGACACTTCAAATTAGATAGCTGAGTGGGTGTAAGATAGCCCCGGTAAATAGAAACCAAGTTTCGTCCGTGACGAGTAGCGGGACTGCACATAGTGTACAAATCACCCTCAAGTGCCGCAGCGCAGCAGCTGCTGGCCTGACCCACAGCCTCCGCGGCCTCTTTAATGTTCGGCCTGAAACGGTGCCATGCCAGCCCGTGTGGGGGTCAGTCAGTCCACTGTGAAAGAAAGAGAGAGAGAAAAAAAATCCTTTTCTAAATCCGCTGCAAAATCAGCGGGCTCACTGTGAAGCAGAACTCCTCATTTTCACTCATTATTTCGATCCCATCTTTCCGTTGGACGAATTAAACGCGCTTTGTGAAGGCTAGTTCGTTTAACCCTTTCACTGCCAGGGAGGAAAGTTAGTTTTTTTTTAAATTGCCTAACCTACCGGGGATTTGCAAGATTTTGTTTCAAGACTTTTGTTTTCAGCTCTTCTCACAATAAGCAATGAAGCACACAATGTGTTTTCCGTATAACCAATCAAGATATTTTGAAATATGCAGACCACTGTATCGACCACTTTGAAACTAGTCGGAGACTCAGTGGCACAGTTAACCGATGCCAAGTCAAGCACATTCGAGCGAGGTCACCACTGAATGGGTGACCGATACGCACTACTACATTTTAAGCGCGCTCCGAGATAATTCCGGAGACAAAATTAATGTGCAGACACCACAAAATTCTTTCAGATGAGGCTATTCCCAAGTTTCCTGGCCCATGACAGTTATAATGAAATTTTTAAAAAATGCCTTGCGCAATGAGTTGAACGAGTCTTCCGGCTCTCTGAGCGATGAATCCGTGAAAATAGTCAAGCTAGACAGAGTAAAATAACTCCGTGCAACACTGCAAGTCTCCGTCAACCAAGACCAGCCATGGCAGCGATCTTGCATCGAGACACGGCAGGTGAAAAACGTTGTGAATAAACCGAGGTCTTCTTGCGTATACACATGCAAAAAATAAAGGTCATGTACGCGGGTTAAAGATCCTATAGTCCATGTCAGAGTTCGGTGGATTATTGAAACACTAAAATAGCCCAGCACGTACTAAATATATATATATATATGACAATAATGGTGTGTGTGGGGGGCGTGGGGGAGGGGGGGTTGTGTGCGTGTGCAGTGTGTGTGTAGAGGTGTGTGTGTGGGGGGGGTGTGTGTGCGTGTGCAGTGTGTGTGTAGAGGGTGTGTGTGTGTGTGTGTGTGTGTGTGTGTGTGTGTGTGTGTGTGTGTGTGTGTGTGCGCGCGTGTGTGTTTCTAAGAAAATGCAATGTGCCAGACTTTCCAGATATTCAGTTCAGTCGACCGGCGTTGATAGGGTTAAGTGAAAATAACGGCGGGAGGGAGGAAAGGGGAAAGTAGTGCATTCTGGTGACGGGTCGCACGTGCAGGCTTGTGCCGGGGATCAAACGTGCGGGTGTCAAGGGGAGCCAGTGGCCCGGGCCACCTGATCTGCGCGGACCGGCACGTCCGGTTTCACGAGGTCCCATCGATCTGGCTGCAGGATGGAGAAAGCGTTAAGCGCCTGCATGTAAACGCCTGTGGCGTAATTGCAGGCTTCTCTAAACCCAGCAGGACACACGTCGGGCCTACTGTGCTGTCGCAGTTTTCGTAGTTGCCAAGGTGGACGAAGTTGTGTGCTTTTTCACAGTGACTAAGTGGATGAGCCCCCGGCCCACCTCCCTAGACCCCCACTAGCTTGCAAAAAAACAAAACAGCAAGTAAACAACAGCCCTCGAATGCATGCACACACACATACACACACACACACACACACACACACACACACACACACACACACACACACACACACACACACACTCACTCACTCTAGCGCACCACACACACACCACACACACACACACACACACACTGCTCACTCACTCACTCACTCTCTCACACACACACACACACACACACAACACACACACACACACACACACACACACACACACACCACACACAACACACACACACACTCAACACGCAACGCACCACCCCCCCCTCCACACACAAACACACACACACACACACACACACACACACACACACACACACACACACATACACACACCCATTGCCTAGGTTTGTACGGTTCTAAATGACAGAACACATTTTCAGTTTACTATCCCGCAGTTCGACTTTCAGCTGGTTCAAGCAGCATGTCGTATTGGGTACATCTAGCGACGAATCAATGATTTTTTTTTTATCAAGATGTGTGTTATATACTTAAAATATATACTTACGTATTTTAACGGGATATTAGACTGATCTTACGATAATCAATTATCATCACGATTATGTGTATATGAGATATAGATCAGGTGAAATTAACTATTTGTAGGGATACAGATACAAATGTATATATGTGGGTTGTTGTTGTTGTTTGTTTTTGTTTGTTTGTTTGTTTGTTTGTTTTTGAATAAACTTCTTCTTATTTTTTGTGCGGCTTGCTGGCATATGTAATTTGCTTATATTATTGATAATAATAATAATAATTTATAATCATGATAGTTGTAAGATCAGTCTAATATTACTTGTGTGAAAAGATTTTTTTTAAATTTAAATTAAGAAAAAGGAGAAGGAACGAGTATCAAAATAACACATATGTCAGCTAATGACACCAAAACAGACTTCAAGAAATTAAAAACAAAATACCTAAATGCTATCACTTGTCTGCTATCGCACGCACAAACATACATACGAGTATCAAAATAACACATATGTCATCTAATGACACCAAAACAGACTTCAAGAAATTAAAGACAAAATACCTAAATGCTATCACTTGTCTGCTATTGCACGCACAAACATACATACACTGGCATATGTATACCTACACATGGTTATTTTCACCTGATCTATCTCTGACACTCTCACATCCATCTATCCATCAATGCACAGTAACATGTTGTGGTACGTCAAAACCCAATTTCCGTTCAACTCCTTGGCGCCTATTTATATTCAGTAGGCACTCACAACGAGAACCTGCTTAAATCGCTTAGTTGTGAATATGGACAGGGTGGCCTATTTTATTTCGCAGACCAACACGGGAAACTGTTAGCTATAACACTGGTACAAATATGGGGAGCGTTTGGAAAAAATAAAGGTGAATGGACCAGGAAGGTCGAAATTAGGACAAGGAAGAAATTCGTGGCAGTAGGCGAACCATTCATTGGCTGTATTCTGACCTACTCGATGCTTTAAAGGGAAAACATCATCAGCTCTCGGTTATCATTAATGGCGGCGGAGGGGAGCGGGGCGGGGGGGGGGGGGGGGGGAAGAACTTAATTTCTGCATCCGCAGTACCCCAGTGCACCCAGTGCACGTGGAGCTAGCGCCGAGGAACTGTGCAGAAGCCGAAACAACGCCCAACGACCCGGCAAGGCGTGAAGAAAAGAATGGACAAACCGGAGACCCCCTGAGGGGGGTTACCTCCCCCTTCTCTCGTCCCCCGACTTCCACCCGTCCATAAATCGCTTCCTTTTCACCGCCACGGAAAAGCAATCAGTGTTCCTCCGCACTGAAGAGTCGGAAAAGGGGGGCAATCCGTGTTGTACAAAGTTCTGTATCAAACAAAATAGCCAGCTCTAAGTACTGCATGGATTACGAACTTTTCTCCAACCGCTGCCACTACTGGTTACGCCCTAGGTCTCCGAAAACTACCAGCTATTGACTGTTTTTCGTTGGTGCTCAATTGGTAGTAGGTTTGTAACAGACATCTCAGATTAAGTAAACACGGTGTTTAACGTCCACAGAAACCATAAGGCTTATTGGGGACGGGGAGATAGGGGGCGAAGGGGGTATGGAGGTGGGGGAAGAGGGTGATTATATACCTATCGCTACACTGTCACCAACAGAATGATTCCTGCATTAAGATGGGCAGCGATGAGAGCCATTTAGCAATGTTTCAGTAGGAAGTGATGGACAAAGTCACAGGACAGTGTCCACAAACCACAACCTTTTTGAAGAGAAAGGAGAGCGGAAGCGGTATCGAACCGAGGTCCTTCCGCTTACCAGCCTAACGCCTTACCGCTAGGCCAAACCGGCTCACAACAACTCAGATTATATCAGGCGTCTCTTTTATAGCCAGTCATTCACGTTGCTTACGCTAGCACAAATAAAACGGAAATCGGTTGAATCAAGACGGAACTAACTTTTTACCCGGGGCGTACGCGCCTCATGTTGACGTACGTGCATAGACGCTACTTTGATCCGACAATCTTATATTAGTTCCCAAACCTTTCGGGGTGCGCTGACAGCGTCGGTGGACAGATGAACGGAAATAACGGCCGCTCAGTAGCGAAACCAATTATAGCAAGGTTTGGAGGAAGGGTGGCGGAAAGCGGGCTTGGAGTGTGCCAAGAGAGTCAAAGAAGGAATAAATCGCTGAGATGCACGTTGTTATTATGTGAGATGCATAAGGCCTATCTCACAGGTCAGACACATGAGTAAGAGTCAAGGAAGGAAGAAATCGCTGAGATGTACATTATTATTTATTATGAGATGCATGTGGCCTGTCTCACAGGTAAATGTACATTATTGTACATGAATAAGAGTCAAAGAAGGAAGGAATCGCTGAGATGTACACTATTATTACTGTATGAGATGCATAGGGCCTCTCTCATGGGTAATGTACATCACTGCACATGAATAAGAGTCAAAGAAGGAAGTAATGGCTGAGATGTACATTTTTATTATTGTATTAT
>JABMCL010003241.1:210000-212500 GCA_018857735.1 Alviniconcha marisindica
AATGTTAAAAAAGAAGAGAAAAAAAAAAAAAAGTGCTCGTGACGTTTTCAAAAACAATGATCAAAAGCGCCTTAGCTCGAGTGTGCGCCGTTTCAAGCGTAATAAACTGACACACGTAATGACTGTTCTCTTCTCTGTTTGTGTAAGTGGGCGGAGCCTTTTGGCTAAATGTGAGAGGTCAAGCGCGAACAATCATACAACAGCTGCAAACGTTGCGCTACTGGCTCAACTCCGATCATCTTTTCTTCTTGACGGACCGTAATAATCTAGTTATGAACTAACTGAAAAAGAAAATCATGCCGCCTCTCTCTCTCTCTCTCTCTCTCTCTCTCTCTCTCTCTCTCTCTCTCTCTCTCTCTCTCTCTCTCTCTCTCTCTCTCTCTCTCTCTCCCTTCTTCTTCTTCTTCTTCTTCTTCTTCTTCTTCTTCTTAATGCGGTCGATAACACTGGAAATACAATGTTTACCCTTCCGCAAACAGGCGAAGATTTCCCTTTCAAACTGGAAGAAACTTTATAAAGCGGTTGACTTCCGCCATTCCGAGTCAATCTCGTCGCACGCACAAATCAGTTCAGTCACATATGCAGTTTCCACTCATGCCTCCCGAAAATAACGGTAATCATGAAACTAGCAAGGGTCTTTTTCTTCTTCTTCTTCTTTTTCTCTTTTTTCTCTCTTCTTTTTTCTTCTGTCCTTCGCTTCTGTGTTTCTTTCCCCATCTTTGCCTGAGAAGAAAGCCAGAACCGGTGCGGTTTAAGTGGTTGGTCACCGCGCTTTACGCAACTCAGCTTAGCGATTGATTGGTTTCTACTTTCGCAGAAGCGTGCTGGCATTGGCGAGTTTGGTGCCAGGGACCGTATCTTCACTTTGACAATGACAGCCCTGTTCGGCCGATCAGATGTATCGGTTTTCATTTGCGCGTGACGTCGGGGTGGTTGAGGCGCGGCGGGCGACCAGTGGTCTTTGTTGAGAGGCAGGAAGAGGTGTGGTGGAAGGTGCGGCACGGCAGACAGGGTGAAGGAAGAGAGAGAGAGAGAGAGAGAGAGAGAGAGAGAGAGAGAGAGAGAGAGAGAGAGAGAGAGAGAGAGAGATGGAAAGAAAGAAGGAAGAAAAACAGCAACAGAGAGCAAAATCCATTTCGGTGAATAGCCATTTTGGTATTGTCTGTTTCCAGAGTTGTTGGTTGTGTGTGTGTGTGTGTGTGTGTGTGTGTGTGTGTGTGTGTGTGTGTGTGTGTGTGTGTGTGTGTGTGTGTGTGTGTGTGTGTGTGTGTGTGTGTGTGTGTGTGTGTGTGTGTGTGTGTGTGTGTGTGTGTGTGTGTTTTACGGCATGTCCCTGAGGAGAGAGAGAGAGAGAGAGAGAGAGAGAGAGAGAGAGAGAGAGAGAGAGAGAGAGAGAGAGAGAGAGAGAGAGAGAGAGAGAGAGAGAGAGGAAAGCGAAATCTCCCAAGTAAGAGAAGCAAGTCTTTACTGCTCTAATTTGGTTGGATAAATCAAAAGTTTCCCATTCCCCTGTGTGTGTGTGTGTGTGTGTGTGTGTGTGTGTGTGTGTGTGTGTGTGTGTGTGTGTGTGTGTGTGTGTGTGTGTGTGTGTGTGTGTGTGTGTGTGTGTGTGTGTGTGTGTGTGTGCGCTGCGCGCGCGCGTGAGCAAGAGAGACAAACAGACAGACAGACAGACAGACAGATTAAACCGGAATAATAAAAAAACAAAATGTCTTTACTGCAGAAATATGTTAGGATAAATCAACAATTTTTCAATTTTCCTTTACAAGCATCGACGAAGATTGAACGTATTTACGATTTGTTATCACTGTTTTTACCTTCATAATGTCCGTGTCTGTCAAATCTGAAAATAATTACATCCTTCTGTTTTTTTCTTTTCTTTTTTATCTTTTTGATCAGTTTTACAAAACACATGTGCTGGCCGCCTGTCAATTTCGATTACTCGAGAATGACGGTCGAAATAAACTTTTTTCCCTCTCGTAAAAATATGAAATATCCAGCTGATTAACTCATTGCATGAAAATGTTTAATAAGCAAACCTCGTTTCTCGTTTTATTAAATACATTTGTTTGGTTTGATACCTTTTTGGAAGTTTTTATTACTTCGGTTCTCCTTTTTTGGTGTATTTGTTTTACTGTTTGTTATTGTTGATGCTGGTTTAGTTGTTGTTTTGCCAGGAAATATGTTTTAAGGTCATGTTTCAGTAACGATTTCAACACTGCGCTGCGACAGCAAATTAATATGTCATTTTTGGAGTGCGTATAATTGGACAGGGTTGTTGAAGGCTTTCAAACCTTATTTTTTTATTTTTTGGTGGGTTTTTGTTTTTGTCTTTGTTTGTTTGTTTGTTTGTTTGTCTGTTTGTCTGTTTGTTTGTTTTGAATTGTTGTTTTGTTGTTGTTTTTGTTTTGTTTGTTTGTTTGTTTGTTGTTGTTGCTTCTTTGTTGTTGTTGTTGTTATTGGTCTGTTGTTTTTGTTTTGTTTTGTTTGTTGTTTGTTT
>JABMCL010003241.1:215000-225000 GCA_018857735.1 Alviniconcha marisindica
GTTCCGACGCGCTTCCCTGTGTTTACAGCTTTGTGATGTACAAGGTGCGAAAACTCCTACTTTAAGGGGCACGGAGTCCCTAGCTACAAGACTTTTACGACAGCCCCTCGGATTCAGTCCCTAGCTGCAAGACTTTTACGACAGCCTCTCCAGGATGTTAGTGACGTTTGGTCCTATGACGTGTAGTCCTATGACGTATAGTCCTATGAGCAGGGAGCAGGTTAAATTATGAATGGTATGGCTTTGAAAGAGCTAGCGGAGGAAAGCTATTGCACCGTGGCTAACCTTTCCTTGACAGGTAAACGGCAGTCTCGATCCTCAGTTCCCCCGGGAGTCTGCTAGCTGCTCTGGAACATCAAAGACACGGGGAGACAGACTGACAGGGAGGTATGCACACTCCGAGCATCGTTTTCCGGCACCTTCCTCCAATCTCTGGCAGATTTGGTTACGCCACTGAAGGGGCACTCTTTGTCTCCGCGCAGCTGTCCACCAACGCGGTCAGCGCCCTCCGAAAGGTTTGGGTACTGGTAAGACTGTGGAAGCAACCTAGCGCCCAAACACGCATGTAAACCCGAGACGCATCCACCCCGGGTAAAGAAAAAGAGTTCCGTCTCGATTCAAACGATTGAGGTTTTATTTGTGTTGGTGTAAACTTTGTTGGCGGCTATAAATAACACGCCTTGTTTTATCTGAGTTGTTTGTATCAAACTTACTACTGTCTGAACAGCAACCAAAAACTGTTCGTTAGCTGACAGTTTTCAGAAACCTATGGCGTAACTAAATACGGCAGCGGTTGAAGGAAGGATGTCGTAAACCAGTGCTTGGAGTTTGGGAGGCATGCTGCTCAGGCCACAAGGACCGGAAGTTTCGTTCAGGGTCATGATGCTTGTGTACCACGTGCATCTTTCCTCTGTATTGCACGCATCCATGGCTTTCTGTCTGTACCCGAATGTTATCGTCTTTTTTTCTTTCTTTCTTTTTTCTTTTCTTTTTTTTCTCTTCTCCAGACACTACGAGGGTGTGTTTGTGTATATAGGCTATTGTTCAAACTCGTGTTTGTAGATGTGTTAAAACTCGTGTTTCTATATGCGTTAAAACTCGTGTGTTAAAACTCGTATTTGTATATATGTTGAAACTCGCGTTTGTATATGTGCTAAAACTCGTAGAAACTCTACAGGAAATGTGATTACGGGGCTTTACAGAAATCATAAATGACTGAAGCCCAATTAGAGACGAAAAGAAGAAGAAAGTGTTTATTTGGGGTGAAACCTTTTGTCAGCAAAAGTTAAAGGGAGGAGCAGGGAGGGAGGCAAGAAGAAGCTGAAGAAGCAGACAGGGAAGATTGTATCAGAGACAGGACAGAGGCTGAAACAGGGCTTCTGTCCTCCCTCTAATAGTACCTTTACTCACTGTCTTCTTGGGAGGAGGAAGAGGAGTATGTACGTGTGTGTGTGTGTGTGTGTGTGTGTGTGTGTGTGTGTGTGTGTGTGTGTGTGTGTGTGTGTGTGTGTGCGTGCGTGGTGGTGTGTGTGTGTGTGTGTGTGTGTGTGTGTGTGTGTGTGTGTGTGTGTGTGTGTGCTGGTGTGCGTGTGTGCGTGTGTGGGGGGGGTGCGTGCGTGTTTGTGTGTGTGTGTGTGTGTGTGTGTGTGTGTGTGTGTGTGTGTGTGTGTGTGTGTGTGTGTGTGTGTTAAAGAGAAGGGCAAGTTCTTGACCTCTGCCCGAAATGCTCTTTTCCCATTCTTCCCTAAGGCTTCGCCTTCCTCCATCTTCTTGGTACTTCCCAACACGCTTGAACTACCATGGAATACAAACTGAGCCCTATTCAAAACGTGGCTTGTTTTGTGTCTGGTGGCCCTTGTTTGCAAGCCAAAGCTAGGTACATGTTTCAGAAGATGCTAAATCATACAAATGACTATTCTAAGAAATCTTCGTTGTTATCTGTGTATATGTGTATTGGAGCGGTGAGCACAACTGACACATTGAAAGAGCTTGAAAATGTTTGCATAGTTTCAGCCAACTCTGTGTAATGTGCCAGTTGATTGGTTCTTCACTTGAGCCATTCCACGCATCAGTTGGTCAATTCAATTGATTGACTTGATTTAACTGATTGAATGACTGAAGGATGGATGGATAGATGAACGGATTATTTACCGATTTGTTAATTCATCTTTTTCACATGCTCGTAAAGGTTTTGTGATATAGCCTAATAAGCCCACAACGACAGCTTGAAATGCTGAACACCGTAGCAGCAAGACGTACCTTTTCTCGCTCGTTCTTGGCGTTCAGGAGGGAAACCTGTGCCCCACTTACACACCTTCACCTCCTGCCTGATGGTTGCTGCCGGGTCAGTAAATCTTCCTTGTATTTACAAGACAAAAGATTGCTTAAAGTGCAGAGTAATAACTTGTGCTTCAAACCGTCATTAAAGATCATTAAAGAGCAGTAATCTGTCCGCGGCAACGCCTTAAGAGCATTGAGCCTCTGGTTTATGGGATCCACTGCGCGCGTCTTCCATTTCCACGAAAGACCAAGCGAGCGAGAAACGATTTTGAAGTAGCGTATCGACCACGAGCTGAAATCATTGCTGCATTTTTTAGCCTATAAACCTTCTGACGTAATAGACGTTGTTGTATGGCTTTCCAACTGTTGCCAGGCAGTTTAGACCTAAACAGGGCACGTCACTGACAACGGAAATGTTTGGGCGCATTCGCTTTCAGTGTTTTGTTGTCGTATTACTCTGTAGAGGAGCAGTTTCCCATCTGTAACTCTCTTCTTGCCAATGAACCTTTACTGTTGTGCATTACATTTTGTCTTCGAAGAGCTGCCTCGAGGATAGGAATGGAACTGAAACTGGCTTTTAAGGCCAAGTCAACCATGACGACTATATCAGGGCGGAACACATTCCATCAAAACGCAATAAACGTTAAAAACGCATACGTGTTAAAACAAGCACGTCGTCAATTGTCGAGTATAAGGCCCGGTATTGTCCTGAGGTGGCCTGGGGACGTTTAAATTCAATTACTAACTAACCAGGTCACGGTATTGTCCTGAGGTGACCCTATGTGGTTGACAGGACGTTTAAATTCAATTACTAACTAACCAGGTCACGGCATTGTCCTGAAGTGACCTGTGTGGTTGACAGGACGTTTAAATTCAATTACTAACTAACTAACCAGGTCACGGTATTGTCCTGAGGTGACCCTGTGTGGTTTAAGTGAACTGCTTGTAGTTAATGAGATCCAAACACATAAAAGGTTAAAAAACTAAAACAAAACAAAACAAAACGCTATTTATTAAGACAAAACACGACATGCGAATTTTCGAGGTAATCCCCTTTACCAAGCTACAAAACGACAATTAAGCAACAGTTAAACGGTGAAAAACGATGACAACTGAGATGAAGAGCTAATACACTTATCTTTTGGAGGTCAGCTATGTCCGGTGCGTGGAAGAATCAAGTCTTGTAGTTGGTTAGTTTGGATTTTAACGTCCTATCAACGGGTCACCTCAAGACGAATCACACTTTGGTTGAAGCGTTGCATTACGTCCACAGAAACCGTAGGTTTAATAGGGACGGGAGCCCAGGACGTCCACCTCGACTTTCACACAGCTCCTGAGCTCTCCGAATCACACTGTTGAATTGACCTGTTTCTAAGGCAACGTTGGAGAAGCTTATGAGAGACGGGGTGGAGCTCATATGGCTTTTCGAAGCGCGTAGATACCATCTGTAACTGAAATGAACTGAGTCATGCATGTGAAATTCCTCCACATCAGTTCGGAACACGTCACCAAATTACGAGAAAAAAGCTGAGCTACAGCTCCGGATACAACAACAACAGCAAACGCAATCGAGTCGAAAACAATCAACAACAAGCACGTAAAAGGGCATATCATTTACAGTTCACCTCACAACATCCGGCAGTAGTATCATGTCTTCTTTGTTCTGCAGTCAATAGCATTTTTGAACAGATAAATCTATTCAAACGACAGAGCAGAGCGTGTGTGTGTGTGTGTGTGCGTGCGTGCGTGCGTGCGTGCGTGCGTGTGTGTGTGTGTGTGTGTGTGTGTGTGTGTGTGTGTGTGTGTGTGTGTGTGTGTGTGTGTGAGTGCGTGCGTGTGTGTGTGTGGGTGTGGGTGTGGGTGTGTGGGTGGATGGGTGTAAATTACGTAAATTACTAGTTTGTTTATTATGTAACTTTTGTATTTTAAATAACTGTTCTTTTAAGTTTTAAAATATAAAATATGTGTTATTGTGTACTGCAGTGTGGTTAATGTTCAGCTACGTTTTAATTTCTCTGATGAGATAATAAAGTAATCTTGAATCTTGAATCTTAATTCTTCCCAGCACGACCCCTAAACAATATGTACTGCGTGGACTCAGCAGGGGAGAGAAAATGTATGAAATTACAAACACTTCTGACTTACTGTTACGGTGTACAGTCTCACATACTCTAGAACCGATTTGTATTCCGCGGGCACTCCGCAAGGTAATCTGCATCAACCGGTTGTGACGACGAGCATGGTAAGCTAATTTATTCCGCTGGCCAACACGAGAAATGACGTCAGCTAGGACACAGTTAAGAGGTATGGAGAGGATTTGAAAATATGAAGGTGAATGGACAGGGACGGTAGAAATTAGGGCAAGGAAAATATTTCTGGCAGTGGGCGAAACAGGCATAGTTCTAACAATTCTGACATACTTCAGGCTTTAAAGGGAAACATTTGTTAGCTCTGGGTTCTCAATAGAAGAGACCTAAATCTGAAACAGAAAGAGGCCCACAACTTCTTTGAGGATGTACCTCTGGTCAAAGTTTTGTACCTTGTATTTACACGCATGCCAGCTGAGAGTTACCGTGGTACCTGTGTTACGTATTTCGAGCGCTAATTAACTCCCTCGAGTGTTCAGAAGGGACCCACCTTAATTTCTGCGTCCCAAGTACCCCACTACGGGAGACAATCTTGCAGGGATTCGTTTCTGTAGACATGAGGTAAAACGAAACACGGGTCAGACATACGTATCGCGAGAGTTTAGGACCCGGGCGTTTAACCCTTTCACTGCCATGGTGCAACTTGAAAACGACCAATAAGAGTGCAATATTAAAAATCCTTAGACCTTTTTCTTTTCTTTTTCGCATTATCATGTGAAAGAATTGTAATCAGAGCGCATAATGCTGAAAACAGATTGTTATAGGACCGGAAAATATACTGTTTGAAGGCGTGTGCGCGCACTTTTCAAACCGAAAATTTTACAGGCTCGGCAGTGAAGAAGTTAAATTCTCTCAGAACAGTTCCCGCCCCCCCCCCCCCCCCCCCCCAAGGTTTGCCCGTAGACCAGGTCAACGTTTATCTAGCTGACGATGACCGGACCCCGTCCTCTCAAGGTAGACGGTGCCGATCACGGGCCGTGGCGATGTCTTGCCCAAAGCGGCAAATAGTGTGATTAATAATCGATAGTGTTTTGTTCCCGCAGATAATGTCTGAAGCTTCTAGACACTTCCCAGCGTCTTCTCAAGCGCTTGAAGCCACTTGCGCTGCCTGCTTTGTCTGCCAGTCTGTCGGACTAGCTGCTCGGTGAATTTCCTCGACCCCAGTATTATAGACATGGACAACGGTAATGATCTCGAAAAGCTTTGCTCTTGACGAATGAATTCTAGCTATAATATCGGCTCCGTCAATTTCCGTCACCCCTATATAGACACTGACATTAGATTCTTCTTCTATTTCCTTTGTTATTTAAAGTTTTTTCGTATAAGTGACATTAGACTGATCTTACAATTATCAGCAGTTTGCACCATTTTAGTATTGTCTGTTTCCAGAGTTGATGGTTGGTTGTGTGTTGTGTGTGTGTGTGTGTGTGTGTGTGTGTGTGTGTGTGTGTGTGTGTGTGTGTGTGTGTGTATGTGTGTGTGTTCTTTTTTCTTTCTTTCTTCTTTTTCTTTTTTCTTCAGGGGATGGGAGCGGGGTACGGCTTCGCCTCAACTACGGCGCTATTCGTATACGAGTTTTTGCTGACTTCAAGCTTTCATCGAACATACCAACATCCTCTCGAAAAGAACTCGTTACGTCCTCGCCTTTGTCTGCCAGGAAACACATCCAACACATCAACGTCCGCCACCTTTACGCCTAGACCAGACACTCCGCTGACCTGCTCAGTCAGTGCACGTCGGCAGGGGAGGGATTAGAACGTGGATTGCCCCCTTATGACGCTCGAGGAGAGGTGGCGAATTAATAGGTGTAATTGATGGGCCCAGGTCCGGTCAGTCCTGGCCGGAGATGACCAGGACGCCAGACAAACTGGCCCAGAGAGGCTGAGAGTGAGAGGCTGCTGGCCACACGTAGCGCCGAGGTTGTCGTGCAGGAGTTCTTGCGATTTTTGTTAAGGCACAGGAGCGTCGTTCTCGTCTGAAGGATCATGCTTGCTCTGCTGTTGTCTTCTTCTCTTCATCTTTTTTTTTGGGGGGGTGGCCCAAAACTGAATGAAATCAAAATGCGTGTGTGTTCCTTTAAAAAAAAATGTAAAAGATTCTTGGTCGTTTTTCGTTTTGTTGTTGTTGTTGTTGGTGGTGGTGGTGGTGGTGATGGCGGTGGTGGTGGTGGTGTGTGTGTGTGTGTGTGTGTGTGTGTGTGTGTGTGTGTGTGTGTGTGTGTGTGTGTGTTACTTTGTTTTTGTTATTTTGTTGTTGTTTTTTGTTGTTGTTGACGTTGCTGTTGTTTGTTTGTCTGTTTGTTTGTTTGTTTGTTGTGTTTTGAGGGGGCGTGCGGGGAGGCGCAGGCGTATGTGTGCGTGCGCAAAAAACAAAAAACAAAACAAAAACAAACAAAAACCGAGAAAGCTACAGACCGGCAGACCGACAGACAGACAGACCGACAGACAGAGAACTGGGGATGTTGTTTACGGAGGCTATACAGTTTCGGATTGCTCGTCCTTCTTGCTCCGGCTTATGCAGCTACCACCTGATCGGCGTTAATCATAACGTTGCATATACAGTACAGCCTAACGGTATCATGTATGCGGTGCAGTTCAACGCATACCCGTAGCGACTCACCACATTCCTCTCAACGGGTGCCTTACGGTTGATAACTATTGTGTGTGTGTGTGTGTGGGTGTGTGTGTGGTGTTGTGATGTGTTATATATATATATATATATATATTATATATATATATATATATATATATATATATATATATATATATATATAAGCGCTGTTCATCGCAACAGATTTAGTATCAATATCTGTTTACTCACTCAAGCCCATTCTCTACGGCCGTGTCCACGTTAGTCAGTGTGTATATAGACACGTCATGTGCTTGGGCGAGTACGTATCCCCTAATCACGGCTTTGTTTCGATACTCACGTTGTTTTCATGATCTTTCAGTTCAATCACCCTGTCAAGTAATCAGTCTCAAGTGGCATTATATGCCCGTCTTCGCTTGGGTTGTGTCTCAAAACGCTGACACCAGCAAGAACACCAAGGCTTGGGCCGTGTCACAACACACTGACACCAGCAAAAAAACATCAAGGCTTGGACTGTGTCATAACACACTGATGTGACACCAGCAGGAACACCAAGACTTGAGCTGTGTCACACAACATACTGACACCACCAAGAAACCAAGGCTTGGGCTGTGTCACCAGCAGGAACTCCAAGGCTTGGGCTGTGTCACAACACACTGACACCAGCAAGAACGCCAAGGCTTGGGCTGTGTCACCAGCAGGAACACCAAGGCTTGGACTGTGTTACAACACAATGACTGACACCAGAAAGAACATAGCAAATCATCTTTTGTTTGTTTGTTGTTGTTGTTGTTGCTTTCGGAACTTGTGCTGTCTTCTAATCGGACGTAGCGTCTGATCGTTGATGTGGCGTAGCACATGCCTGACCTAGTTTTGTGAAAAAGGAATGATGAACCTCTTTAGAGGATGCACCTCTGGTGGAGTTTATATACCTTGTATTTACACGCATGTCAGCTGAGAGTTACCGTTGGCGACTCCGGTCTTTGTTGTTGTACTTGTGTTACGTATTTGGAGCGCTAATTAACTCCCTTGCGTGTTGATTTGTGAAAAAGGTTAATCGGTTCCCAGACGCTGCACTGTGACGCTAATTAACTGTCTTAATTCCCTCACTTCAGTTTCAACTCCTCGGCGGTGTTTATGATGATTTAAATTTTATGAATCTAAAACAGAACGAGGCCCAGAGTCAACACACAAGGGAGGTAATTAGCGCTTGAAATATACAACACAAGGTACAACAACAAAGACCTAAGTCGTCTACGGTAACTCTCGCCTGGCATGCGTGTAGATACAAGGCACAAAAGCTCCACCAGAGGTACATCCTCAATGTAACCAGAAAATGACCAATCAAAAAACCAGAGGATGTGCCTCTGGTGGAATTCATATACCTCGTATTTACACGCATGCCACGTGAAAGTTACCGTAGGCGACGTAGATCTTTGTCGCTGTACTTGTGTTATGTATTTCGAGCGCTAATTAACTTCCTTGTGTTGTTTTGTAAAAAAAGGGTTAATCGGTTCCCAGACGCTGCACTGTCACGCTAATTAACTGCCCTAATTCCCTCTCCTCAGATTCAACTCCTCGCGGTGTTTGTGACGATCTTAAATTTCATGGGTTCGGGGACAGGAGGCAGGGGTCCAGTGAGCACCAGATAACCACAGAAAAGAACCCCCCAACAAGCTTCGTTTCCCAAGCATCGAACTATAAGTCTTTCGGAGGATGCCAACACTGACAGCCTCGGATGTATCACAGCTCTGTCCTGTCCTCTTTAGTTATTTTGACCGCACAACGTCCCCTGAAGGCAGAAACGGGTGTCCCGAGGCTGATCCTACTGTGAAGAACAAATCGCTTCTTTTCCAGCGGTGGAGGGGTTGGGCTGGAGGGACGGTTGGGAACAGACGAAGCGCTATTGGACGCTGGGTTGCGCGTGATGTGGGTTCAGCAAATTGTTCCGTTTGTGGCAGCCCCTTCTTGAAAGCAAAATCAACACAAGGTCACCCCCCTCGGCAAGAATGAAAGAGATTGAGTGGCGAGGCAATTTACCTCCGGTTGACAGAGGAAAGCCTCCTTTTGTTTTATAATTAATTACGGGTCGTAGTCGTCCATGCTTTATCTCGGTTCCGAGTCTTTCGCCTGCGCTGCGTTCAATCAGTGATGAACTGTTTATCGGGATCCGAGACGTTCATTTTACTAGCGGTAGTCCGGGTGGAGCTAGGGTGCGGAGAGACGTCAGAAAGAATAACTGGTAGAGTTAAGCAGCTAAAATAGAAACTGTTTGACCGGCTGTTCTCAGTTGTCAGAGTGAGTGCATGCGCATATAAAAAAAAAAAAAGTTGGTTGTTATCCATTTCTTTGTACTGCCTAGTGAAGAAGTCAAAAAGGAACAAATTATAAATAAGCTTATTCACGTGTTACTTAGAACATATCCACAATGAATGACACCGGAGCTTGTCACGCTCACACACACACGCACGTGAATGCGCACGTACATTTTCACGCTCACACACACACACACGCACACGCACGCACGCACACACGCACGCACACACACACACACACACACACACACACTCACACACACACACACACACACGCGCGCGCACGCACGCACGCACGCACGCACGCACGCACGGACACACACACACCACCACACACACACACACACACACACACACACACACACACACACACACACACACACACACACACACACACACCACCCCCGCAATAAAAGAAGAAGAAGAAATAAAATAATGCAAATGTCCTTGACCAGGGACATGTTACAATTTCGACTTGGAAAGTGTCCGTAAAGAAATTGAAGGCACAAAATTGAAAACGCTGACTCAGAAATGCCCATACAAATGACAGCATTATCGGAAATAAAACTGGGGGCAAAAAGAAAAAAACTGCTTGTAATTCACAAATAACGTCAACAACGGCGGGATCGAAGACCAAAAACCCAGAACGTTCCCTCTCGGGACACCCAC
>JABMCL010003241.1:240000-255000 GCA_018857735.1 Alviniconcha marisindica
ACCAAAACGTAAAAACTCTCAAATTAAATAAAAATCATTAGGTTCACACATCCCCAACCCTCCGATGATGATGAAGTGATGCTTTATGTCCTCAGATGTCAGTTGACATATTAGGGACAAGTTGTGACCAATGCCGAAGCACGGTGCAATAAATCTTTACGTCCACGGAAACCAGAAGGCTCGTTAGGACGGACAGTCCAGGACGTCCACCTCGACTCTCACACAGCTCCTGAACCATGACCCCAACCCTCCATTAGAAACAGACGTCTTGACGCATGCGCACACTCAATTAATGACTGGTGTAATTTTCATTAAAAACCGACAGGGCCGAGGGTAAAAACTAGGCTTTATAACGGTTTGTATTTGTTCTTGTTACAAAAAAAAAGTAGTAAGTCTGCAAACCGTATATTTGCCACTGGACGTTTGAACGACTGTGCAATCCATATAGGCCTTTGTAATGTCCAACTAGCAGACGAAATAGTGTTAATCAGCATTATCTCCCTTATAGTGATATTTGCACATGCGCCGGTACTAAGCAACTTGATATACACAAAACATGCGCAGTACGTGACACTAACTGGAAAACGCCCACCTAACCGTGATCCGGAGTGCAAGACACCAAAGCCTTGATGGTGCAAGACACCAAAGCCTTGATGGTGCAAGACACCAAAGCCTTGATGGTGCAAGACACCAAAGCCTTGTGCAAAGAAAGCGTAAAAACCAGCAGGCTGGCATTCAAGACAATTGTAGCCGCGTGTAAGCACTCAACAGAAAATTCAAACATAGACCAAAAAACGTTTGCGACAGGAACAGCTCTGTTTTCGAAAATAAACGAGCATGAAATTTATTCTCGAGGGCCTGTCGTAAAAAAAAAAAAAAAAAAAAAAAAACTCTTGTCGCCTGAGAAAACCTGTACCAATACCTCTGAGCCTTCAGGGACCAAGTGGGCTGAACCAAGGTCCGCTAGTCTTGCCTTGTCAAATACGAGGCTTCAGCAGTAAGTAAACATGGTGCTTAACGTCCATAGAAACCATGAGGCTTATCAGGGACGGGGAGAAGGGGGGTAAGGGGGTGTGAAGGTGGGGGAAGACGGAGATTATATACCTATCGCTACATTGTCACCACCAGAATGATTCCTGCATTAAGATGGGCAGCGATGAGAGCCATTTTAATGTTTCATTAATTGTGAGGGACAAAGTCACAAGACCGTGTCCACAAACCACAACTTTCGAAGAGAAAGGAGAGCCGAAGCGGTATCGAACCGAGGTCCTTCCGCTTACCAGCCTACCGCCTTACCGCTAGGCCAAACAGGCTCTCTGGCTTCAGCTACATGTCTGGTTATAATGTATCGGTAGAGGGACCACGCGTGGGAGACCTGTTGATAATTAGAGGGAGCTAGCCACAACAGTCGACTTGAAGCTGGTAATATATATGATTAAGCGTGGACTGCTTCCCGTCAGTGTTGCTTGAACGGCATCGCGGTCGTCTACATTTATAACGTAGGACTGATGCATGCGATGGCTTTGATGGGGTTACCGCAAAATATTGAACAGTAACCCGATGGCTTTGAGGGGGTCACTGCAAAATACTGAACAGTAACCCGATGGCTTTGAGGGGGTTATTGCAAAATACTGAACAGTAACTCGATGGCTTTGAGGGGGTCACTGCAAAATACTGAACAGTAACCCGATGGCTTTGAGGGGGTTATTGCAAAATACTGAACAGTAACTCGATGGCTTTGAGGGGGTCACTGCAAAATACTGAACAGTAACCGATGGCTTTGAGGGGGTTACTGCAAAACACTGAACAGTAACCCGATGGCTTTGATCCAAACCCGACTGCTTTTGACCTCTTTTTGGGGGGGGGGTGGGGGGGGGATCTAGTTGATAACTTAACTCGAAGGCTAATCAAATAGGATGTAAGACGTCGATCACCAATTAACCTAAGAAGCCGCACGAGTGTGTCGTTTAAGCCAGACAAAACACTGGCGGGGGAGCAAAGTGTCTCAGCTAAGATGTCCTAATTGATTCTGGCTAAAGGGTAAACTTTGCTCGCAGAAAAATAAGCGTTGTACGTCTGCTTAAAAGAATTTCGATGTTTGCACCCTTTCGTTTTTGAAAAGCTTAAGTTGTTGTGGAAACGAGTTGCCGACTGTTTGTTCAGTTGTGAGGAAACCTGACTAACAACTTTATGTAATGGAACACCAAGACTAACAGAAGGAGAGAGAGGAGTGGGTAGGAGAGAGGCCGACTAAACCTCAAAACTACTAGCGTTGCTTTCGATTTTCATGGTCTAAGCAATTAGCATGAAAATCAACAGTTTCCGTCACCACCACCACCACCAACAACAACAACAACAACAACAACAGCAGCAGCAGCGAGAACAATCAGCATGGGAAAGAACAAGAGAAAGAAGAGAGAGAAAAAAACATGACAAAAAGGAAGGGACTGCGGAATCGCTCACAATCCTGGTGTAGCCAAGCAATTAGTATTAGCGGTAAATACGTTTGGCACAACAGTCAACTCTGCCTGTGTCAAATCGGCGCTTCGCGTGTCGAAGCCTTCCCTACGAGAGAGTGTAGCGGGTAACCGTGGTGATGGAAACAAGGGCGAGGTGGTCGGTGGCTCAGGTCGCGATGGCTCGACCCATACAAGCAAGACGTGCAGGGTTCAAGCACCGCTAGTTCTCATCTGTTTCTGCCTTGTCCTGTACAGGTGACAGCCTGCTGAAAGCGTCTTTTCTCCAACGGGAGTGCGTGTGTTTTAAGGTGTCTGTGTGTCTTAATAGGTGTATTTTTAAACCGTGTTTAAATTGACTTGCACATTTTAGCAGAGTGTGTGTGTGTGTGTGTGTGTGTGTGTGTGTGTGTGTGTGTGTGTGTGTGTGTGTGTGTGTGTGTGGGTGTGTGTGTGTGTGTGTTTGGTGTGTTGTCAAGCTGGCTGGCTGTCTGTGATCAATATTGAATGTACTAAACCAACACTGTTTATTATTAATGTTTGCCCAGTTTGCTCGTGACCGTAATTGAAAAAAAAGTTTACAGAGGACAAATAAACATTATTGATTCTTAGCAGAAAATATTCAGATAAAAGCTTGCGATTTAATATTTTGTTATAAAAATGCCTGGGTGATTTAGATCGCGTTAAAAATAAAAGTTGGGGGATGGGGTTTTCGCGAATGACAATTAATCATCGGGATGCTCGTTATACTTGTTTTATTCAGAGGGTTTCCGGTCTGTTTCCGTTCTGTTGGTCAGCTTGCTTGCTTGCTTGCTTGCTTGTTGTTGTTGTTGTTTGTTTGCTTGCTTGTTTGTTATACTCCCAAACAAATCAAAATCAAAATCCTGAACCAAGAAAGAAAAAAAGACTTCCCCACTGAAAGATAAGTAGATCAAATCGAATTCTTCTCGAGTTCAAATTCAGTGTTGCTTCACGTCCACATTCACAGACCATAAGGACTATTAGGGACGGGGAGCCCAGGACGGCCACCTTGACTTTCACACAGCTCCTGAACTCTGCCTCATTCTTCCCATTACTTGTTAGTATAATCATTATATCTCTCTCTTCGTTGCTTGAAAAGGGGGATTTATTGTTTTGCATTGTCTGATTAAAATAAGTGTTCTTTTTTTAATTCTGTGGGTGTTTTGATCTAATCCAAAACAGTTCCGCCTTTTGTTGTTCTTGCGGGCGGGGGGTATTTTAACGAAAATCGTGGTTGTTTATATGCACAATTTCGAAGGTGTGGAACGCATTCACCTGAGCAGGCAAACAGCGAGAGAGAAAGATTTCCACCATCATCCGTTCAACAAATGGCGATAAGCACGCGTGCACGATTTTTTTTTTTTTTTAAAGGCGCCGCCATAAAAGACACCGATTTAGTTCAGAAAGGCACTGAACACACACCACACACACACACACACACACACACACACACACACACACACACACACACACACACAGCACGATCGCACGATCGCACGACACACACACACACACACACACACACACACACACACACACACACACACACGATCGCACGATCACACGCCCACACACACACACACACACACACACACACACACACACACACACACACACACCACACACACACACACAACACACACACACACACACACACACACACACACCGCCCGATAACCTGTTAACCTCATTTTATTTTATTTTCCTTCAAAAAAAGTGGAGAACGGAAAGATCACAATGTAGCAACAGATTGTGCAAAACAGTGTCGGTGAGTAAAAGGGAGAAAGGGGACCGCCCTGATGTCTAAAGAGAGAGAAGACAGACAGACAGACAGACAGACAGACAGAGAGAGACAGAGAAGAGACAGAGACAGAGAGACAGAGACAGACAGAGACAGACAGACAGAGACAGACAGAGACAGAGAGAGACACACACAGAGAGACAAAGAGACAGAGAGACACAGACAGACATACAGAGAGACAGAGACAGAGAGAGGGGGGAGGGAGAGAGAGAGATAGAAAAGAAAAAAGAAGAAGAAGAAGAAGAACAGCAGTTTCGTGCCTCTCCAGCCGTTTTAGAGAGGTCGTAAGAAAACAGGACTGACACGAGAAGTGCCATTACCGTGAAAACAAACACCACCAGGAGTTACCCCATCACAGATAATAGACTGCATGGTGCCACTCTTGCCCCCCCCCTCCCCACTCTCTCTCTCCTTCTCTCCTCTCCTCTCTTCTCTCCTCTCTCTCTCTCTCTCTCTCTCTCTTCTCTGTGTGTGTGTGTGTGTGTGTGTGTGTGTGTGTGTGTGTGTGTTGTGTTGTGTCGTGTGTGTGTGTGTGTGCGTGTTGTGTTGTGTGTGTGTGTGTGTGTGTGTGTGTGTGTGTGTGTGTGTGCGTGTGTGTGTGTGTGTGTGTGTGTGTTGTGGTGTGTGTGTGTGTGTGTGTGTGTTGTGTGTGTGTGTGTGTGTGTGTGTGTGTGTGTGTGTGTGGCGTACAAGAAAATAAAGGCAAAGCTTAACGTAAAAGTCAGCTGTCTGCATGTTGCTTCTCTCCGGTAGCTCAATTCACTCCTCGTAACAAAATGAAATAGCGAAAGACAAAAACAAACGTATATAACCACAGTTATTTTTACTGTTTTATCTTGTTTTGAATTGGGGTTTTGTTGTTGTTATTGTGTGCTGCGTTTTTTGTTTTTTGTTTGTTTGTTGTTGTTCTTGTTGTTGTTCTTGTTTTGCTTTGGTTGATTTGTTGGCTGGTTGGGTTTTTGTTGTTTTTTTCTTGTTGTTGTCGGGTTGGGTTTTTGTTTGGTTGGTTGTTGTTGTTTGTTTCTTGTTGTTGTCGTTGTTTTTGTTGTTGTTTGCTGATTGTTTGTTTTTGTAATTGGTGTTGTTTTGTTTTGTTTTCTAGCTGTTTTGCTTGTTTGTTTGTTCTTGGATTTTTCTTTCTTTTTTTCCTCTTTTTCTTTTTTGTTTGTTGTTGTCGTTTTAGTTTCTTGTTGTTGTTGTTGTTGTTTTTTTTTTCTACTTCTTTCTTTTTTTCTCTCTTTTTTTTTTTCTTCTCTTTTTTTTTCTTTTTTTTTCTTGTTCGAACTCGAACCCTAACCCTAACCCTGACCCTAACTCTGCTATAGCATGGAAGCAAATACAAGGTAAATACAAAATGTAAGAAACTAGAACTAATAAGGCAACATTTCCATACAATACACTTTTCATGGTTCACTAGGCTGATTTCATTCCCTATTTCAATTTTCATCCAACGAAATTACTTCTCTTCGTCAACTTGCACCAACACAAGGAAGACTCCGAAACCAATGAAATCACTGTTATAGGAATACAATCTTCTAAGAAACGTAAATGATAGCTATAGGCTATGAGTGTAACTGCGTGCTTTCCTGTCGTGATACAATATGTGACGAATATTAATATGCGTATGCATGCGACAACGAAAACTCCCTGGCATTCATCGGAATTTTCCATTCACTACAAAACCATTTTTAGTGGACTTGGAATCTGGCCCGTTTTATTCGCGACAAACAGTTAGATGCTCGTCGTTGATGCATTGTGCTTTTTTTGTTTTGTTCAATCGCACGGGTTATTGAGGAGGGAGGTGTTTTCTTGTTGCAAGCCTGTCTTCCGCAGTTAATGAATGAGAAAAATTCGCGCCCTCTTTTCATTTTGTGCAAGCTTAATCCACTCACAGCACAATCTTATTGGTGTTCTAGCAGATAATGTCCTCGGTGTTGCCTGTAAGGTCCTCCGGTATTGCCGCATATTGCTTTTACAGCAGTACATTTGCTGTAATTGCCTTAAATAACTCGCCACAAAAATAGTTATTCCCTGCGAATTAATGTTGTGGCTGCAAAGTGTACGTTTGCCGCTGTAAATCAGTTTGCGTAAATATTGAGATGTGTTTGTTATTTACAGTTTTTTATTTGATCTTGGTTTAACTTGTGTTTTGAACTGATGTAAAAATAGTATGTGTGTGTGTGTGTGTGCGTGCGTGCGTGCGTGCGTGCGTGCGTGTGCGTGCGTGCGTGCGTGCGTGTGTGTGTATGTATGTGTGTGTGTGTGTGTGTGTGTACGTGTGTGTGTGTGGTGTGTGTGTATGTGTGTATGCGTGCGTGCGTGCGTGTGTGTGTGTGTATGTGTGTGGTGTGTGTGTGTGTGTGCGCGCGCGTGCGTGCGTGCGTGCGTGTGCGTGCGTGAGTGTGTGTGTGTGTGTGTGTGTGTGTGTGTGTGTGTGTGTGTGTGTGTGTGTGTGTGTGTATGTCAGTGTATGTGCATGCGTGTATGTGTATGCGTGTGCATGCGTGCGTGTGTGTGTGTGTGTATGTGTCTGTGTGTCTGTGTGTCTGTGTCTGTGTGTCTGTGTCTGTGTCTGTCTGTGTGTCTGTGTCTGTGTGTCTGTGTATGATTCATCCTGAGGTGACCGTGCGGTCAACAGGACGTTAAAATCCGCGAAGTAACTGTTTGGAACTGCAAGAGTGCAACAGGATTCTAAAGTTGCATGCAGTTCTCGATTTGTTGCCGCGACAGCCTTGTCTGATACGACTGATATAAATGGCAGCGATGTCTGCATGGTGCTGAGTGCTCATTCCCTTTGAAGGGGGCGCGGGGGGGGGGCGGTAGGGGGGGGGGGGGGGGGTCGTCTGCTCCTAGAATCAGTTACCGCACACCGACATTCGCTCGAGTTACATCATGTCTATAACTACGGACTACCATTCCGAGATCGTTCATCGATCTCTGCCGGTAACGGCGCGGCGATTGCTTCGTTTCGAGTGCATAGGGAGTGGAGCCGTACATCACTTTCACAATGACAAATTGAATGAAAGGCATTGCAAGGGGAGTCAAAGAACATCCCCCCCTCCCTCCCCCATTGTCCCCCCCCCCCTCCACCCCCCACCCCTTCACCACCGACCCCTTTCTTCCATGACCACCTTCCGCCGGGCTCGGTCCCCTGCCGGGAATAATAGGATTATTCTTCAATGGTTCGGTCCGGAATGAGCTTGAGGCAACGATCTACATGTGCACGATAATCTGTATCATGTATATGGAGAAAGAGAGAGAGTAAGTAACTTGGTGTTTTACGCCCAGTCAACAAGTACGGTTATATCGGGGGTGGGGGGTAGATAGATAGATAGATAGATAGATAGATAGATAGATAGATAGATAGATAGATAGGCACAGACAGGCCGGGAGAGAAAAAGAGAGAGAGAGAGAGACAGAGACAGAGACAGAAACAGAGAGACACAGAGAGAGACAGAGACAGAGACACGGAGAGATAGAAAATAGATAGATAGATAGAAAAATTATAGACAGACAGGGAGAGAGAGAGAGAGAGAGAGAGAGAGAGAGAGAGAGAGAGAGAGAGAGAGAGAGAGAGAGAGAGAGGCAAATTGATAGATGTGTGCACAGTGTACAGCCTGCTTACGGATGTCGGATCCATTTACAACGCTAGGAGATGCTCGGCTGCAATGAAATCGTCGATCAGTATTAGCAGAACGAGTCATCATAACCCTCAAGCTATCTCAGCAAAAAGCTAGAAGGAAAAAAAAAAAAAAAAAAACTCTGCAAGCGAAACCCACGGGTGGTACGTGCTAGGTCTGGTCTAGTGAGCCAGGACTGTCACTATCACTGAGTCAGAACGCCAGATAAATGTCCCGTTTTCCACTGGGAGCTGATGCTGACAAACTGCTTTTTGTCGTCACAAATTCTCGTGACAACGAGAACACGACAACAAAGAAAGGGAAGGGAGGAGGAGGAGGAGGAGGGGGGCGGGGGGGTGAGATGGAACCAAAAGCGTATTCTTTTGAAGGCATTGACAAATGGAGTTCAGAACCTTTTCCATCACTTATAATTCCCCTGCTTCGCCCGGTGTCAAAGACCTAGATCAGGCAACACGTAACTGGGCCATTTTTCCTTGCCTTTTTTCCTCTCTCTCTCTCTCTCTCTCTCTCTCTCTCTCTCTCTCTCTCTCTCTCTCTCTCTCTCTCTCTCTCTCTCTCTCTCTCTCTGGACCGTTCGAATTATGCCTTTTGTTCAGGCTGGACAACACGTAATATGACCATTTCTCCTTTTTCACAGAACGTTTTTAGTCACCGCTAGTATGGTTCCAGTAGGAGGAACAGTCACATGAGCTAAATGAATTGGTAGATCAGTCCCTGTAAGAACACGGTCAACTTCTACTACACTTTATGCATACATTTGATTCTCTGTGTGTGTGTGTGTGTGTGTGTGTGTGTGTGTGTGTGTGTGTGTGTGTGTGTGTGTGTGTGTCTGTCTGTCTGTCTGCTGCTGTGTGTACTGTTGCTGCGTGTGTATGTGGTGCGTGCGTGCGTGCGTGCGTGCGTGTGCGTGCGTGCTTGCGTGCGTGCGTGCGTGGTGTGGTGGTTGTGCGTGTGTGGTTGTGTGTGTGTGTGTGTGTGTGTGTGTGTGTGTGTGTGTGTGTGTGTGTGCTGTTTTTGTGTGTGTTGTCTGTGGTGTGTTGTGTGTTGTGGGCTCTTTCGGTTGGTGAATTAGTGAAATACAGTGTTTCACATCCATAGCCTCTTTGACGAGTCAGTGAAATACATCCATGGTGATTGTGACGAGTCAACGCAATGCAACATTTCACAACCATGGTGAATGTGATGAGTCAGTGAAATACATCCATGGTGAATGTGACAAGTCAGTGAAATACATCCATGGTGACGGTGACGATTCAGTGGAATACAACATGTCACAATCTTTGAGACTGTAATGACGAGTTAATGTAATACAACATTTCGCAACCATTTTGAGTACGATGAGTCAGTGGAGTACAACATTTCACATACACGATGACTACGATGAGTCAGTGAAGTACAACATTTCACGCACATGATGACTACGACGAGTCAGTGAACTACAACATTTCACACACATGATGACTACGAGTCAGTGAACTACAGTTCAGGCACATGATGACTACGGCGACTCAGTGAATTACAACATTTCACACCCATGATGTCTACGACGAGTCAGTCAACTACAACATTTCACACCCATGATGACTACGACGAGTCAGTGAACTACAACATTTCACACACACGATGACTACGACGAGTCAGTAACTACAACATTTCACACCCATGATCACTACGACGAGTCAGTGAACTACAACATTTCACACACACGATGACTACGACGAGTCAGTAAACTACATTTCACACCCATGATCACTACGACGAGTCAGTCAACTACAACATTTCACACACACGATGACTACGACGAGTCAGTGAACTACAACATTTCACACCCATGATCACTACGACGAGTCAGTGAACTACAGCATTTCACACACACGATGACTACGACGAGTCAGTGAAATACCAAATGGTTCATAGCCGTAGCGCCCCGCTGTGGTTTTCCCAGCAGTTCCATCATGTACGGAACGACTGTGTGTTGACTGTTCCGTGAGGCTGGCCAGTTCCCCTGGGGCCCAGTGGACTGACAGCTTGTACTGCTGACCCCCACGCAGCGCCGTCCCCGCTGTCATCCCTCACGGTCTGGGTTCGATTCCCTCGACACCTGAATACGTTGACTCCTGCACATGGCTATCATTATAGGCGCCGATCCGAGCAAAATCTTGATCAGTTATTAACCCTATGCCACGCACGCTGCACGAACTTTCGGGGTTAGAGGTGCGATGGTTAGAGGTGCACACAGCACGGACTTTAGTGGTTAGAGGTGCGATACACACTGCACGAACTTTAGTGGTTAGAGGTGCGATACACACTGCACGAACTTTAGTGGTTAGAGGTGCGATACACATTGCACGAACTTTAGTGGTTAGAGGTACGATGCACACAGTACGAACTTTAGTGGTTAGAGGTACGATGCACACAGCACGAACTTTGGGGGTTAGAGGTGCTATGCACACAGCACGAACTTTAGTGGTTAGAGGTACGATACACACAGCACGAACTTTAGTGGTTAGAGGTACGATGCACACAGCACGAACTTTGGGGGTTAGAGGTGCTATGCACACAGCACGAAGTTTAAGGGTTAGAGGTGCACACAGTACGAAGTTTAGGAGTTAGAGGTCACACAGTACGAACTTTAGGGGTTAGAGGTGCGGACAGCACGAACTTTAGGGGTTAGAGGTGCGATGCCAACAGCACGAACTTTTGGGGTTAGAGATGTACACAGCACGAACTTTAGGGGTTAGAGATGTACACAGCACGAACTTTAGGGTTAGAGGTGCACACAGCACGAACTTTAGGGGTTAGAGATGTACACAGCACGAACTTTAGGGTTTGAGGTGCACACAGCACGAACTTTAGGGGTTAGAGATGTACACAGCACGAACTTTAGGGGTTAGAGATGTACACAGCACGGACTTTAGGGTTAGAGGTGCACACAGCACGAACTTTAAGGGTTCGGTGTCTTTTGTTACGTGTGTCTAACGTAGATAATATATACATATATATGTCTGCGTGCTGCGTGTTTAACCAAACACCAAAATCAGTTTAATATTACTAAGTGAAAACTCTTTCACACTTCAGGGACGGAAGAGCAAGTTGATTTGCTGTACGGAAGGTGCAAAGAGCACAGTGAAATGAAACTAAGATTTTGAAACTGTAGATTCGGTTCAGCGTTGTCTGACTGCGCTTATAATTTTGTCGATTATGTTTTCATGGATGGCAAGTGTGTGTGTGTGTGTGTGTGTGTGTGTGTGTGTGTGTGTGTGTGTGTGTGTGTGTGTGTGTGTGTGTGTGTGTGTGTGTGTGTGCGTGCGTGCGTCGTGTGCGTGGTCGTGTGATGTGGGTGTGTGTGTTGTGTGTGTGTTGTGTGTGTGTGTGTGGTGTGTAGTGTGCTGTGGTGAGTGTGTGTGTGTGTGTGTGTGAGTGTGTGTGTGTGTGTGTGTGTGTGTGTGTGTGTGTGTGTACGTGCGTGCGTGCGTGCGTGCGTGCGTGTGCGTGTGCGTGTGTGCGTGCGTGCGTGCGTGCGTGCGTGCGTGCGTGTGCGTGCGTGCGTGCGTGCGTGCGTGTGTGCGTGCGTGCGTGTGTTGGTGTGTGTGTGTGTGTGTGTGTGTGTGTGTGTGTGTGGTGTGTGCGCGTGCGTCACCAAGACACATTTCTATGTATATTTTCATGTCACTGGCAAATAAATATCCTTGTAGTTTAGGATCTGACATTTTGGAAATCTCATAATAATTCCAAGAAATTAAGATCATATTGTGAATACACTGACGTCATAGGGATTTCTGCTATCAAAATATGGATTACTTGCTTCTTCTTCTTTTTTCCTACACATCGATCTTAACATAACGTATATCTGTGATTTCTTTGGCACTGATTACACGTTGTTGATATATCGCCGCCCCCCCCCCCCCCCCCCCCCCCATCCTCCGCAGTGTAGACTCATCCTGGTTCCCCAAAGGTTCGGTGGACACATCGGTGGCATCTCTACAACTGAGAATGTTGGAACCCGCAACCTCTCGACCCCAAGCCCGGTGCCTTCGGCCGCTGCGCCACCGTGCCCAAAGCCGCGCCTGCTGTTGATTGTGGCCGTACGTCACTGTCGCTCTCGCCCCCTTGCTTCTCTGCGTCTGCTTTCTCCTTCACACCCCGCCCCGCCCCCCCCCCCCCCCCCCCACTCCCTCCTCCACTCCCTCCCACTCTTTCCTGGTCAGATAACGCATCTGTTAAGAGCATCAGCAAATGGAAGTTCTTAATCGAAAGCGAGCCTGTAAGAATAAGGCTGCCCGTCAGCAATTGTAGTGTGTTTCTTCTAACTATTGACCACGTGCGGGTTATCGACCGTGTGATTCGATTCCGTATTGGTGGCCTATAAAGCGGCTTTATTGAAATGGGGACAGGAGGAGTCTGCTGGCAGAGACCATAAGGACTATTAGGGTCGGGGAGCCCAGGACGGCCACGTGTGGACGTAAAAGCAACATTGAACTTGAAAGCGCGCTCGCTTGAAAGTGCGCTCGCTGCAAATTTTAGTTCAAGTCGCTAGACAGTGGTAAGAGTGCTTGACCCTTTTAAGGACGATTTCAGTGTCCAACAACACATCGCGGCAAAGATGGACTGCTTCGATCGCTTTCCATTGTCTGACCCAGCACCGTAAACGGGTACGTGCCGTTTAAGCATCTGCAATACACAGCACATTTTATCCCTTGCAAGATCCAGACACATGAAAGGTTAAAAAGAACAAGATTCAAACACATAAAAGTTTAAAAAGAACAAGATACAGACATATGAAAGTTTTTTTTTTAAAGAACAAGATCCAAACACATCAAAGGTTAAAAAAGAACAAGATCCAGACACATCAAAGGTTAAAAAGAACAAGATCCAAACACATCAAAGGTTAAAAAAGAACAAGATTCAAACACATAAAGGTTAAAAAGAACAAGATTCAAACACATGAAAGCTTAAAAAGAACAAGATTCAAACACATAAACGGTTAAAAAGAACAAGATCCAAACACATAAAAGTTTAAAAAGAACAAGATATAGACATATGATAGGTTAAAAAAAAAAAAAGATCCAGACACATCAAAGGTTCAAAAGAACAAGATCCAGACACATGAAAGGTTAAAAAGAACAAGATCCAAACACATAAACGGTTAAAATTGAACAAGATCCAAACACATGAAAGGTTAAAGAAAGAACAAGATCCAAACACATAAAAGGTTCAAAAGATCGCTGTTTATTATGACAAAACACAGCATGGACTTTTCGGGGTAAGCCCCTTTTTTCAATCTACAAAATAAGACTTTTAACAACAGTTAAACGGTGAAAAATAGATATAGAATACTTATCTGCTTTTGGCTGAGCTGGTTTTGTTTTGGTGTTTTGGTGTCCAGTGCGGATGTTTGGAACTGGAAGCTTTGTCTTCCTTTTCCAAGGTCGGATCTTCGACCCCGCCCCCCCCCCCCCCCCCCCCCCCACCCCCATCATACCTATTTCATTACATGTCATTGTTGTGCCAACATTCTTCCAAACACACACTGGACACCAGAACAACACAACAAAACAGCTCAACCAACAGCAGATAAATATCTCCTACGTCTCATTTTTCACCCTTTAACCGTTCTTTAAGTGTGTTTTTATAGCTCGAAAAAAGGGCTTACATCGAAAATTTGCTTGTGTTTTGTTATAATTGGATCTTGTTTTAGAACGCTAGCAGTCACTTTTGTTTCCGTTTTTTGTTGTTGTTGTTGTTGTTGTTGTTGTTGTTGTTGTTGTTGTTTTTTCCCCCTTGCAGAAAAACCACTAGCCTTAATATTTATTCGTTCTCAGAGGACGGGGGGGAAATTAAAAGTTTAAAAAAAAAAAAAAAAAGTCTCGGGTCACGTAAGGATCCCAGTTCGACGCGTTCGTATTAACCGACTTTTCAGACCACGGATATATAAAAAAATCAAACCGACGTCACAGAGCTCAAGAAATACGACCGGAACAACAGGAGAACGTGCGTGGGCAAAACAAAAACTGCCAAGACTTGGAGTCGCAGACATATCCATTATGCAGCTCCCACCATTATTTGAGCGGGAACAAATTCGAATCTGCCCGGTGGATATTCGTGGGTGCACTGGATGGATGTGCAGTTGGGACTGTCGTCTGCAATGATCACCCGTCTAATGAACTCTCGGGGGAAATAAATCCTGCACCTGATGCCAAAACTAGCGATGCGAGGATATTAAGGAAGCATTTGTTGTCCCTCGTCCAATCAACTTCAAGGCAGCATCTGACCTTTCTGGGCGGAGGAGGATAAGGGTTGGGGGTCGACCTACGTACCGATTTTTTTTTCTTCTTCTCTCTCTCTCTCTCTCTCTCTCTCTCTCTCTCTCTCTCTCTCTCTCTCTCTCTCTCTCTCTCTCTCTCTCTCTTTTGTTTTTCGCGTGATTTGCGTGTCACATATTTCTTTTCTTCTTCTTCTTCTTCTTCTCTCTCTCTCTCTCTCTCTCTCTCTCTCTCTCTCTCTCTCTCTCTCTCTCTCTCTCTCTCTCCCCCCCCCCCTCTCTCTCTCTCTCTCTCACATACACACACACACGCATTCACGCACGCACTCACGCATACACACACGGCGCGCGCGCGCACGCACTGCATAACTTCCTTCTTCGAATTTGTAGTTTTGCTGTTGTGGTGGTGATGGTGGAGGTCATTGTGGCTGCTTCTTCTTCTTCTTCTTCTTCTTCCTCCTCCTCCTCCTCCTCCTCCTCCTGCTTCTTCTTCTTCTTCTTCTTCTTCTTCCTCCTCTTCCTCCTCCTGCTTCTTCTTCTTCTTCTTCTTCTTCTTCGCCCCAGATCATATGTATGACCTACATGGTTGCCTGGCTATACTTATTTTTTCTTCTTCTTCTTCTTCTTCTTCTTCTCTAAATTCCTTCTCCTCTTCTGCTAGTTTTTTCTTCCGTCGCTTCCACTGCTTCCGTGTTCAACCGGCTATGTCATCTACAATTCAAATGCACCCCCACCCGCCAACTCAACCCCCTTTATCAAACTCTGTCACCTCTTATCCCGCAGCTGCCAAGTGTTTATCGCTAGGAGTATGTGTAGAAG
>JABMCL010003241.1:260000-267500 GCA_018857735.1 Alviniconcha marisindica
TTGGTTCTTTTTAACCTGCGGGTTATGTTTAATAGTGTGCCATGGATCTCTTTTAACCTAACTTGGTGGCAGCACCTTTAGATACCCAATTCGTTTCCAGATGCACGGCTTTCACGGGAATCAACAATTGTCATGTCCGTTGCCAAGAAATCCAACCCGTGCAAACACATCTGATTTGTTTGGCCCCAGGTATGCTCTCGAACAAGGTAGTGGCGGGGACCGAAATCCCCAGAAGGTGGAAGCGGAGGGAGACCATACCTTACAAGGCTGCAAATTTAAAACAGAACGAGTCCCAGAGCGCTCGTGCAGAATCAACACAGAAGGGAGTTAATTAGCGCTCGAATTACGTCACACAAGTACAACAACAAAGACCTGAGTCGCCTACGGTTACTCTCACCTGGCATGCGCGCGTGCGTGTGTGTGTGTATGTGTGTGTGTGTGTGTGTGTGTGTGTGTGTATGTGTGTGTGTGTGTGTGTGTGTGTATGCGTGTGTGTGTGTGTGCGTGTGTGTGTGTGTGTGTGTGTGTGTGGTGTGTGTGTGTGTGTGTGTGTGTGTGTGTGTGTGTGTGTGTGTGTGTGTGTGTGTGTGTGTGTGTGTGTGTGTGTGTGTGTGTGTACAAGGTACATAAACTCCTCCAGAGGTAGACACAAAGTTCAGAGTTCAGGAGCTGTGTGAGAGTCGAGGTGGCCGTCCTGGGCTTTCCGTCCTAACGAACCTTCTGGTTTCCGTGGATGTAAAGCAATATTGAACCATGCTCACGCACTGGTCTCAGCTTGTCCCTAATATGTCAACCGACATCCGAGGACATTAAGCAACACAACAACAGCAACATACAAAGTACATAAACTCCACCAGAGGTACATCCTCAAATCATCAAAGGATGTACCTCTGGTGGAGTTTAATGTACCTTGTATTTACACGTATGCCAGGTAAGAGTTACCGTAGGTGACTCAGGTCTTTGTTGTTGTACTTGTGTTGCGTAGATGGGCTACACAGCAGGCTGACCTTAAAACGCTACAGTAATTGTCACCAAACACATCTCTCTCTCTCTCTCTCTCTCTCTCTCTCTCTCTCTCTCTCTCTCTCTCTCTCTCTCCTCTCTCTCCTCTCTCTTCCTCTCTCACCTCTCTCTCTCTCTCTCTCTCTCTCTCTCTCTCTCTCTCTCTCTCTCTCTCTCTCTCTCTCTCTCTCTCCCTCTCTCTCTCTTTCCTCATCTCCCTCTCTCCCCTTTCCTCTCTCTCTCTCTCTCTCTCTCTCTCTCCTCTCTCACCTCTCTCTCCTCTCTCTCTCTCTCTCTCTCTCTCTCTCTCTCCTCTCTCTCTCTCTCTCTCTCTCTCTCTCCTCTCTCTCTCTCTCTCTCTCTCTCCTCTCTCTCTCTCTCTCTCTCTTCTCTCTCTCTCTCTCTCTCTCTCTCTCTCTCTCACCCTCCTCTTCCTCACCCTCTCTCACCCCCCCCCCCCTCTCTCTCTCTCTCTCTCTAGTAAGTTTCATCTCCTCTGAATTAGGACAAGACAATGACGTTCAACCACCCCGAGAATGAGACGACGGGAGGGGTGGGGGGAGGGGAGGGCGAGTCGAAAAATAGGGGACCTGGATTCGAACCTGAGTCCACGCAGATTCTTCAGTAACCACTCATCCCCAAACTCTGGCCGCGCCAGCTGCAGCAGTCGACTCTGGGGTGATTTACAAAGCCAGAGCGATTCATCCTGCCACAGATGATATGACTGGCACAACTGATTTGGGAGGGAGATTGGGAGGGTGAGAGTGGGAAGGGGAGAAGGGGGGAAGGAGGTAGAAGGGGAATAGGCCACACGTACACAAGTGTCTGTGGGATGAGAGCTAATCCAACAGAACACTCTCCGGAGAGACAGAAACGACGTTTCAGTGGTGTAAGTGATGGCAATTTGGCCACTACACTATGACAACCACCACTACGCCGGGAACCACAAGGCGACCTCCTTCTCCTCCTCCTCTCCTCCCCTCACCCCCCCCCCCCCCCCCCCCCACCACCACCACCTTCCCTCTCCCACCACGCTGCAGCCATCACTGACCCACTGCTGGCTGTTTGGTGGGCCGGGAGGGAAGGGAGGATGTGGGGGGCGTCCCAGAATGGGCCGGTAAAGGGAGGAGGGCGAGGGAGCTGCTGGAACAGCTCGTGGAGAGCCATCACACTCACGAGACCCGTCAGGGTCTTTTTGTGTGTGTCAGCATCGTTGCGAGCCGCGAGATTCCTGCGGGCTAGTTTATTAGGCGAGAATTTCGTGGCTCCGTATACATAAACTGATAACTAGGTTTCTAGTGCTGTCTGGGCGTCGACAGTGTCCTGCTCCGTTGATGACGGAGTAATTCCCCCATTCTTGGGGACAGGTTGGCTGCGGGGAGAAGCCTGTTCGCAGCAGGTTAGTCGTCTGCGAAAATCGGCGCTGAAACACTGGTGAATACACTGACTCACTGTCTGGCTGACTGAATAATGACTTGTGTTACGTATTTCCAGCGCTACTTAACTCCCTTGTTTGTTGGCTGACTGAATGACTGACTGGCTGGCTGACTGAATAATGACTTGTGTTACGTATTTCCAGCGCTAATTAACTCCCTTGTTTGTTGACTGACTGAATGACTGACTGACTGGCTGACTGAATAATGACTTGTGTTACGTATTTCGAGCGCTAATTAACTCCCTTGTTTGTTGACTGACTGAATGACTCACTGACTGGCTGGCTGAATAATGACTTGTGTTACGTAATTCGAGCGCTACTTAACTCCCTTGTTTGTTGACTGACTGAATGACTGGGTGTCTGGCTGAATGAGTCTGACTTGCAAAAATCAGCACTGATGAGTGAATAAGTGACTGACTGACTGACTGACTGATTGTTTGAGACTGACCTGCAAAAATCAGCACTGAAGCACTGATGAATGAATATGTGACTGACTGATTGTTTGGGACTGACTTGCAAAAGTCAGCACTGAAACACTGATGAATGTACTGACTGACTGACTGACTGACTGACTTGCTGAATGAATCTGACTTGCAAAAATAAGCATTAAAGCACTGACGAATGAATATGTGACTAACTGACTGACTGACTGAGACTGACTAGCAAAAATATGCAATATAGTACTGATAAATACACTGACTGACTGGTTTGCTAAATGAGTCTGACTTGCAAAAATATGCAATGAAGCACTGACTGACTGACTGACTGACTGACTGAGTGCTGAATGAGTCTGACCTGTAAAAATGACCGCTGAAGCAATGAATATTTGACTGACTGACTGACTGACTGATATCTATAGACTAACTTACTAAAATAAGCATTGAAACACTGACGAATACAAGACAGACTGACTGATTGAGACTGACTTACAAAATAAGCATTGAAACCGTGACGAACACAAGACTGACTGACTGACTGAGACTTACCTGCAAAATAAGCATTGAAACCCTGACGAATACAAGACTGACTGGCTGATCGAGAAGGATGTTCACATCCTGTTAACTGCGCAGGGTCAACCCAAGATGCAGATCCGGACAGAATAACTGACCGACTGTACCGATCGCGACTGATTGATATGACACCACGTGAGATTGACTGACTGACCAACAAACCTACTGACTGACTGACAAACCTACTCACTGACTGACTGACTGACTGACATACCTACTGACTGACTGACATACCTACTGACACACCTACTGACTGACTCACATACCTACTGACTGTCTGACAAACCTACTGACTGACTGACTGAGTGACTGACAAACCTACCGACTGACTGACAAACCTACTGACATACCTACTGACTGTTTGACATACCTATTGACTGCTTGGCATACCTACTGACTGACTGACAAATTTGCTGGCTGACTGGAAGGATGAATGGATCTCAATATTAAGAATTAGTCAGTAAATAAATTGACAAATGGAGAGACAGCTGTCAGACTAATGAAATAAGTAATCGGTTAATCATCACCAACAACACGCATTCACTCACTCGGTTTGGGTGTTTATTATTTTGTTGTTGCTGGGTTTGTGAGTTTGTGTGCGTGCGTGCGTGCGTGCGTGCGTGCGTGTGTATGTCTGTGTCTGTGTGTTCCCCCCCCCCACCCCCACCCCCCCACACACCCCCACACCCCCACCCCCCACCCCAAACTACTCGCGAAACGGACACAAATACCCGTGTCAGAAAGCGAAACCTCATCACGTCAGTCATCCTGGGGAAACCTCATAACACATCGCCCACACGAGACACTCGAATCAGTCTTCCCGCGGACAGAAGACCCCGGGGAGATTGCGCGGAGACCGTCCCTCACGTCCAAGAGCACTGGTCAACGCCACTGTCAACCTAACTTTTCCCCTGGGGGTCATGTAAGCGGGCTGATAAAGCGTTAGTCCCCTAGTAATGGTCTTCCGAAAGGGTGGCAATGCGATTTGCGCGATAACCAGCTTCCAGAGTTTATACACTCGCATCTAGCCAGCTACCAGATTGCATGCCGGGCCCAGCTTAGCATGCAGAAAGACCGAAAAGGATTAGGCTTTGGTTAGAGTTCTTTGGTGATGGAGTTTGGTTGTGGTTAATCCTAGGAGATGGAGTCTGCTTGTGGTTCCTTTTGAAATGGAGCGTAGCTGCGGTTCTTTCAGTGATGGAGTTTGCGGCTCCAAGGCTGCGGTTTCCTAGAGATGGAGTTCTGTTGCGGTTCCCTAGAGAAGGAGTTCTGGAGTTCTGTTGCGGTTCCTTAGAGATGGAGTTCTGTTGCGGATCCCTAGAGATTGAGTTCTGTTGCGTTTCCTCAGAGATGACGTTCTGTTGCAGTTCCCTAGAGATGGAGTTGTGTTGCGGTTCCTTAGAGATGGAGTTCTGTTGCGGTTCCCTAGAGATGGAGTTGTGTTGCGGATCCCTAGAGATGGAGTTCTGTTGCCGTTCCCTAGAGTTGTGTTGCGGTTCCTGGGAGTTCTGTTGCGGTTCCCTAGAGAACCTGCGATGTCATAGAACTGAGCATAACATAATTCGTGTGCACACACACTCATATACGAACACACACACCACACACACTCATATACGAACACACACACATACACGAACACACACACACACACACACACACACACACACACACACACACCCCACACCACACACACACACACCACCACACACACCCCACACACACACACACACACACCAAAAAAACACACACAAACACATACAAACACACACTCATATACGACCACACACACACACACCAAACAACACACAAACACACACACACACAACACACACACACACACACACACACACACACACACACACCCCACACACAACAAAACACACACACACGGCACAGCACAGCACAGCACAGCACAGCACAGCACAGCACAGCACAGCATGCAGTCAAATCTTTAACAAAACCCTGTCGAATTCCTGGTGAAAACATTTTGTCCGAAACTCTTCCACCACCGCCTAAATCCCGTTGCAGTCAGTTGAGTTTTTTAGCAGGATTTTCCGTCCGGCTTGTTGAACCCAGCCGATATTTGTCATAACTCTTCGTCCCTTCATGAGATGTCAAGGCAAAAGTGTTTGTCCATGAGTGCACTTTGCCGTCTCCCTGTTCAGCCTGCATTGGCTCTGTCCCACAACTGGCCTTTTTACGAGTGCACGGGGATGCCCATAAACGATAATTGGGCTTTTCCCGGCGGTTCAATTTTGACAGCTTCGTTGCAGATTTGGGCCAAAGCTTGTTTGCATGGTGAAAAGATGACGGGTAGAGCGGTTTGCTTTACGTAGTTTGTATGTCTCTGCTATAATATCGGGGATAAATCCAGGGCTGATTCGTATTCTGATGTGCAAACGATAAAAACAGAGAGTGTGGGCCCGTTTGTCATCCGGTAAGTCCGAGACAATGGTCAGAGACGTGGTTTGACAAGGGAAATGTGCATCCGCGGTGTATATATATATATAAAATATATTCCCCTTCTTTGCCCCCCCGCCCTCACCACCTCCACCTCTTTCTTCTTCTCTTCTCTCTCTCCTCTCTCCTCTCTCTCTCTCCTCTCTCTCTCTCTCTCTCTCTTTTGTTTTTTTTTTTTTCTCTTCTCTCTCTTCTCTCCTCTCTCTCCTCTCTCTCTCTCTCCTCTCTCTCTTCTCGACACACCACAACACAACACACACACACACACACCACCGCACCCCGCACGCACGCACGCACGCACACCCACGCCCCCACCACCACCACCACCACACACCACCACACACCACACACATACACACACACACACACTCACGCACGCCCCCCCCACACCACCAAAACCCACACCACACCCACACACACACCACACACACACACCCACCACCACACATCCCCCCCCACACACACACACAACACGCCACGCACGCACGCCCCCCCCGCACGCACGCACGCACGCACGCGCACCACGCACGCACGCACGCACGCACACAAAACCCCACACACCACACACCACACACACACACACACACACACACACACACACACGCACACACACGCACACACACACACAAACAAACAATCAAATACCAAGCCAACCAGCCTTAGTTCCCTCCTCACTTGGGTGAGAAAGAAACAAAAAGGAAAACTGCTGTACTTGTCACCGATGACTGTGACCAGACCGACACTGTCAGGAACTGATTGGCAGCAGGGGGCCCGATCAGACAGCGGCTTTGAGGTCTCATCAAGGCTAACAGACGTAAGCCTCACAAATGTGCCAGCCGCCACCACAAGGTAAAGACACAGCACGTGGCACAACACAGGCACTTGAATCGCGTGTGCTCAGTTTCAGCCTCAGGAGTCAGGACTCAGAAAGAGGCATCAGCAACTTCCGAGAAACTGAATACACGGTTGTAAATACAGTGTGTTATATTACCTATGAACATAACTGGCTTTCTTTCTTTCTTTCTTTCTTTCTTCTTTCTTCTTCTTCTTCTTCTTCTTCTTCTCTTCGTTTTCTTCTTCTTACTTTTCCCTTCGTTGTTGGTTTTTTTTTGTTTGTTGTTTGTTTATTTGTTGTTTGGTTTGTGTGCTGTGTTTTTTGTTGTGTGTGTTGTTTTTTTGTTTGAATTGTTTTGCGTGGGTGAGGTCTTTTTCTTTGGGGTGCGTGGTGGTTGCGTGCTGTGCGTGCGTGCGTGGTGCGTGCGTGCGTGCGTGCTGGTGTGGGGAGTGTTGGGGTGTGTGTGTGTTGTGTGGTTGTGTGTTGTGGTTTGTGGTGGTTGTGTCTGTTTTGTTGTTGTTGTGGTGGTGGTGGTGGTGGTGGTGGTTACTGGCGGGGGGAGGGGGGGGCTGCCACTGTGACTGTGGCTGTATGTGGGCGACAATTTCATCGTTCCACAACAAGCTTCTGTAGCAGCTGGAAGATAAGTAGTCAGACTTCAGTCATAACATCGTTTGTGAAATTGTCACCTGTCTGCTTGTGGCTTGAAAATGCTGCTTGCACTGAAAAAGTGCACACATTTTGCATAGCCCGATTAA
>JABMCL010003241.1:277500-282500 GCA_018857735.1 Alviniconcha marisindica
AAATCCCCCAAGTCGGAGTGCCGCTGCTGGTCTGGCGGGTAGCACACAATGTCTGTGGGGTAGCACTGCACTTGTATGCAGGACAGCATGTACAGGTGTAGGGAAACGGTTGCACACGCTACCTTCTCATCTAACACTCATCCTGTTTCGGTATCCGTTCCATTCCAGTGCTACCACAGTAGCACGTAAAAGATCCTGGTCATTCAGCCAACACGCTACATATGTGGCTTTGCATGAAGTGACGTGACATGGTGCTTGGTTGTATGGTGCACACAGAACGCGCCGAGACGGCAGCAGTTTCGCGAGGCACCAGCCATGTAACAACCAAACAGCGCTGTAAGTACACCACTTCAGTGGGTATTCAAAAACGCGCTATAAAAAAATACATTAAAAAAAAAAAAAAAGCTAGTCATTCATTCAGAATCACATGCGACAAAAGTGCAGTGAGTCTGCTCGAGAGCGGAGAATAGCACTATATAAAAGCGGTCATCAATAAAATTATAATTAAATTTAAAAAAAAAAAAAAAAAAAAAAAACATTGGGTGAACTTCGGGGTTCTAGCTGAGCAACGTTAACAAACATACAAACATTTTGGCAGATGATCCGAACAACAACAGAAACAAAGGAAGAAGCTGAAAGCGCTCGGAAGACAGGAACTACCGAGGGCAAGATTTCTAGCAGTATGCCAAGCATGCAACAACAAAAATCTTTTCTGACCTGCTCCATGCTTTTTAAGCAGGGCGGGGGGGGGGGGGGGTGGGGGGGGGGGGAGGGGGACATTTGTCTTGACGTCCACAGAAACCAGATGGTTTACGAGGGACGGGGCCGGTGATAGAGCTGCTAGGCTTATAGCCTGTCCTGAGATTTTACGCCCTCCCCGAGATTTCTCCGGAGTTAAATTATGTGCAAACTCTACACAGTCCTTCGGATGAGGCTAAAAAAATACAGGTCCCTTGTGTCTGCATGCAAGCAAAAAGATCGCATACGCCTCTTAAAGATCTTGAAGTCCATGCTGAGAGTTCGGTGGATTACGAAAACACCAAAATAACTCAGCATGCAATGAAGATGTCACATTCCGAGCATCGCTTTCCGGCACCTTTCTCCAAGGTGCGTGTGTGTGTGTGTGCGTGCGGAGGAAGGATGTCGTAAACCAGTGCTTGGAGTTTGTGAAGATATCAGAGTCTGAAGCGTTGAAGTTGACAACATAACAGTGTACGGAACATAGACAAGACTGCATATCTCTTTCCCTGGGGAACCTTCCATATCAGAGACAGCGTTGATGTTGGCAACTGTATACGGAACATCGACTGCATATCTCTTTCTGTGGGGAGCCTCCGATATCAGAGACAGCGTTGAATCTGGCAACTGTATACGGAACATGGACGAAGACTGCATATCTCTTTCTGTGGAGAGCCTCCGATATCACAGTTTTTGCTCGTAGGTTATACTCTGCAATACGCAGATCCAAACATCGAAGCGGAATGTTGACATGTGGATGACATAAGAACATGAAATGGGGAAAAAAATAAAAATAAGGCTGTTTATTTTCTCTCGCAGAAAACTTGACGTAGTGCTAAAAAACTTTTCACTGCTATGATATCAATTGAAAACGACCACTAAAAGCGCAAAATTTAGAATCCTTAGACTATTTTTATGTTTTCTTTTTCGCATTAGCATATAAATGGATTTTCATAAAAGGCACAGTACATACATTAGTTTTGTTATACGACCGGAAATTATACCGTTCGCAGGCGTGTTGCGTGCACTTTTCAGCCCAGAAATAATTTTACGGACTGGGGCAGAGAAGGGGTTAATCCTTCACTCAGCCGCTCTTCACGCCTCGCTGTCATAGTCATAGTCATAGTCATAGCCGCAGTTCACCTCCTCCAGGGTCATGACGCTGGGCTGTGGAGACTGCCGCCCTGCCGCTGACGATATCGATACCAGAGAAGGCCTGGCGTCGATCCAGGCGTCGGTAATGCCCTTGTGGGCCCCGGTCCCCTTCTTGTGGCGGAACTTGCCGTCCCCAATGCTCACGTCGCTGGACGTCAGCCTTCGTCCCACCAGCTCCGTGTCCGCTGGGGCCGGGCTGGTGCACGTGCCCAGGTCGTCATCGTCGTCGTCCATGGGGTTGAAGCCGCCGTTGTCGAGGCCCGCGTCGACGTTCGGTGTGCTGAAGGTGATGATGGGCAGGCCGCTGTCGCCTGGTCCTATGCTGTTCTTGGACTCGATCATGAGGATGCGGGCGTTGGGGCTGAAATGAGTCACAGGCAAGGGGCTTGGAGTTTAGTTATCGCCAGTGTTTACTGAACAGTATAGAAACTGTTTGAAGCTGTCACGACGACGCTCTGTCTCTCTCTCTCTCTCTCTCTCTCTCTCTCTCTCTCTCTCTCTCTCTCTCTCTCTCTCTCTCCTCTCTCCTCCCTCTCTCTCTCTCTCTCTCTCTCTCTCTCTCTCTTCTTCTCTCTCTCTCTCTCTCCTCTCTCTCTCTCTCTCTCTCTCTCTCTCTCTCTCTCAAGCTCGTTCGCTCTCTGCATCTAGTGTTGACAGTTCAACATACTTCTTTTGCTTTGGGGGGATAGAAAGAGAGACAGTCAGACGAACACACACACACACACACACACCACACACACACACACACACAACACACACACACACACACACACACACACCACACACACACACCCACAACACACACACACACACGCACGCACGCACGCACGCACGACATACACACCACGCACGCACGCACTACACCACACACACACACACACACACACACACACACACACACACACACACACACACCACACACACACACACACCACACACACACACACACACACACACACACACACACACACACAAAAGAGAAGAAAAAAGACGGACATTCACACAGACGAGTAGACAGACAGGCAGACAAATATATTTGTCACCAATAAAATAAAATAAAAATTTAAAAAATCAAAAAAAAATCAGTCTACGTCGAAGGGTCTATCACTGAAAACCAAAACGGTTAAAAACAAATGTTCTGAGATTATTCAGCAACAGTAATGGTGCACAGGAAAATTAACAAAATGCCGATAATGCAATATGCAACCTACATTCGTCTTCATAATCAAACACACAAAGGGAGTTAATTAGCGCTCGAAAGATGTCACACGAATTAAAAAATTATTAATTTAAACAAATTACTCGGAAAAGACCTTATGCTCCAAGTACGTTCTCTCTGAAGAGAATGGCTTCTCCTTCTCCTTCTCCCTTACTTTACTTTTTCTTTCCTTGTGTTCGAACAGCTTTTACAGGAGATCGTTTACCCACCAAAATTACTGTAAAATCACGCATTGTGCTAGATCAAGTTCATCAAAAAGAGTGCGTTACTCTCCTGTGCGACTAGATCTAGTTCTTTCCCTTTGTAGGCACGTTTTCTTTATCTCTCTGTATAAAGAATTTCAAAATTCAGTTTAAGTGCTTTGACAGCAAGTGTCTATTATATTCTGAATAATATATATAATGTTTTAATATACTGCACAAAGACAGAGCTCAGGAGTTGTGTGAAACTAGAGGTGGCCGTCCCAGGCCCTAACGGTCTTTATGGTCTCTGTGGACGTAAAGCAACACTGAACTTGAAAAGCACACACAACACACAAGGGAGTTAATTCACGTTCGAAATACTTAACACAAGTACAACAAAGACCTAAGTCGCCTACGGTAACTCTCACCTGGCATGCGTGTAAATACAAGGTACCAGGTGAGAGTTACCGTAGGCGACTTAGGCCTTTGTTGTTGTATTTGTGTTTGATTGATTGATGATCGCTTATATAGCGCTATTCTCCGCTCTCTTGAGCAGACTCACTGCGCTCGCATGTAATTCTACATGAGTGACTAGCTTTTTATAGCGCGTTTTTTTTTTTTTTTTTATATCCACCGAAGTGGTGACTTACAGCGCTGGTGCCACATGAAACTGCTGCCGTCTCGGCGAAAGGGTTTCTGTGTACACCATACAACCATGCTCCATGTCACTTTATGCAAAGCCACATACGTAAGGTGTATGCGTGTTTAGCTGTAACCTGCCACCTGCACTTTTGGCAGAGTGACCGGGATTTTTTACTGCTACTGCTGTAACACGGGGTGGAACGGATACCGAAATAAGAGTCAGCACAGAAAGTCGACCCTGGAGAAGAAAATTCTCCCGCCGCTCCTGCAGGGATTCGAACCCGCGACCTTTCAATCACGAGTCCGGCGCTCTAACCACTGAGCTATCCCCGTGTTATGTATTTCGAGCGCTAATTAACCCCTTCACTGCCCCAGCCTGTAATATTTCCGGGCTGAAAGTGCACAGACAGCCCTGAATACAGTATATTTTTTTGGCTCTATATCACTTCTACTTTCAATGCAATGCGTTTTGGTGAAAATCCTTTCACATGCCAGTGCGAAAAAGAAAACAAAAAAGCTAAAAGAGCTGATGATGATGATGATGATGAAGTGATGCTTTATGTCCTCAGATGTCAGTTGACATATTAGGGACAAGCTGTGGCCAATGCCGAAGCACGGTGCAATAATTCTTTACGTCCACGGAAACCAGAAGGCTCGTTAGGACGGACAGTCCAGGACGTCCACCTCGACTCTCACACAGCTCCTGAACTATGTGCTAAAAGAGTTTCGAATTTCGCACTTCTATGGGTCGTTTTCAAAGTGACACCACGGCAGGGAAGGGATTAACTCCCTTGTGTGCTGATTCCGCACGAGCGCGCTGGGCCTGGTTCTGTTTGAGATTGTTGAGAGCACAAACGACTGCAGCGGGTGGACTCACAAGAGGGCCGGGTGCCTAGGGAGCGGCATGGCGGTGTAGATGAGGAAGGAGAGGAGGGCGACGGTCAGGAGGAAGAAGCTGGCGTGTCCAAGCAGCAGCCAGGAGGCGTTCTGCGAGAGAAAGTAGAAAGCTACAGTCTGCATGCAGGCACCTGACTCTTTGGTTCCTGCTTTTCTTTCGCTGACGA
>JABMCL010003241.1:290000-300000 GCA_018857735.1 Alviniconcha marisindica
TGTTTTGTTTTGTTTCTTGCTCTTGTTGACCTGTAATGACCATCTGCCACCGATTTAAATGTCATTCTGTGATTTCAAAACAGTAGTTCTATCCTCTTTTCATTCATTCCTTTCGTCTCTTATGTTGGACAGTAGCTACACAGACTAAACGTACTCTGTGTAGCGCAACTGGATCTGATCGTGAAGAAGACATCGCACGGAGCAATACATGCTACAGCAGGTAATCGCCTATTTGGTTACTGTATTGAGTTAATCGTCACTCAAGTGGACAAAGCAAATTCACTTCAGCATGTCCTCCAGTCTGATTGTAGCCAGGCTCCCGTTGCCCAGCAACACCGAACTCAGGTACAGTCCTTGGTGTCCTGGCATGGCGTCTGTATAGTCCACCACCTGCACACCGCGTTAATTTACAGTCTGTATAGTCCACCTCCTGCACACCGTGTTAATTCACAGTCTGTATAGTCCACCTCCTGCACACCGCGTTAATTCACAGTCTGTATAGTCCACCTCCTGCACACCGCGTTAATTCACAGTCTGTATAGTCCACCTCCTGCACACCGCGTTAATTCACAGTCTGCATAGTCCACCACCTGCACACCGCGTTAATTCACAGTCTGCATAGTCCACCACCTGCACACCGCGTTAATTCACAGTCTGTATAGTCCACCACCTGCACACCGCGTTAATTCACAGTCTGTATAGTCCACCACCTGCACACCGCGTTAATTCACAGTCTGTATAGTCCACCACCTGCACACCGCGTTAATTCACAGTCTGTATAGTCCACCTCCTGCACACCGCGTTAATTCACAGTCTGTATAGTCCACCTCCTGCACACCGCGTTAATTCACAGTCTGTATAGTCCGCCGTCTATCTCTGTCTGCATCACGCCATGGTAGAGCCTAATGGGGGTGTGTGGGTGGGGTGGGAGAGGTGTCCCCTCTCTCTCTCTCTCTCTCTCTCTCTCTCTCTCTCTCTCTCTCTCTCCCCTCCTCTCTCTCTCTCCCCCCTCTCTCTCTTCCCCCTCTCTCCCCCCCTCTCTCTCTCCCTCTCTGCCCGCGTCTGTACCTACGTCTCTGTGTCTACCTCCACGCTAACCTAGCTGCAAGAGCAGCAGCCGGCGCCGCACACCTGCAACGATCGCTCTACTCACCTGCCGGGCGAATCCCAGGTTGTCTCCAGGCTGGCACACCGCCTTCTCCAGGTTGGCCCCCGTGTAGAACCCCGCCGCAGACATCGCCAGCAGGCACGACGCCAGCGTCATCTGGCCCGTCACACACCTGGCACACGTCACAACTTCAGCGTCGTTTTCAGTCCACAGAAACCGTCAGGTTTATTTATAGGGACGGGGAGGGAGCTCAGGACGGCCACCTCGACTTTCACACAGATCCTGAGCTCTGACACACGGCCACCTCGACTTTCACACAGCTCCTGAGCTCTGACACACGGCCACCTCGACTTTCACACAGCTCCTGAGCTCTGACACACGGCCACCTCGACTTTCACACAGCTCCTGAGCTCTGACACACGGCCACCTCGACTTTCACACAGCTCCTGAGTTCTGACACACGGCCACCTCGACTTTCACACAGCTCCTGAGTTCTGACACACGGCCACCTCGACTTTCACACAGCTCCTGAGTTCTGACACAGGCCACCTCGACTTTCACACAGCTCCTGAGTTCGACACACGGCCACCTCGACTTTCACACAGCTCCTGAGTTCTGCACACACCTCGCTCCACGCCTATCGACTCTTTCACACAGCTCCTGAGCTCTGACACACGCCACCTCGACTTTCACACAGCTCCTGAGTTCTGTCACATGGCCACCTCGACTTTCACACAGCTCCTGAGCTCTGACACACGGCCACCTCGACTTTCACACAGCTCCTGAGTTCTGACACACGGCCACACACAATAGTCCACCTCCTGCACACCGCGTTAATTCACAGTCTGTATAGTCCACCTCCTGCACACCGCGTTAATTCACAGTCTGCATAGTCCACCACCTGCACACCGCGTTAATTCACAGTCTGTATAGTCCACCACCTGCACACCGTGCGTGGAACAGGCCACCTCGACTTTCACATAGCACCTGAGTTCTGACACATGGCCACCTCGACTTTCACACAGCTCCTGAGTTCTGACACATGGCCACCTCGACTTTCACACAGCGAGTTGTGCCACCTCGACTTTCACACAGGCCATCCTGATTAAGCTCTGACTTCACACGGCCACCTCGACTTTCACACAGCTCCTGAGCTCTGACACACGGCCACCTCGACTTCCACACAGCTCCTGAGCTCTGACACATGGCCACCTCGACTTTCACACAGCTCCTGAGCTCTGACACACGGCCACCTCGACTTTCACACAGCTCCTGAGCTCTGACACATGGCCACCTCGACTTTCACACAGCTCCTGAGCTCTGTCACACGGCCACCTGGACTTTCACACAGCTGATCCTGAGCTCTGTCACACGGCCACCTCGACTTTCACACAGCACAATAGCGTGACGCGGGACTTAGCAACTGAGAGTCACCTGGCCCACCAGACCTCTGACACAAGTCACAACTGACGTCATCAATGTCGGAACAGTGACACAATAGTGCGACGCGGGACTTAGCAACTGAGAGTCACCTGGCCGACCACCCACCTGATACAAGTCACAACTGACGTCATTAATGTACAGGTATCGTGACGTGAAAATGATGCGACGCATGACGCAAGAATTAAACGTCATCTGCCTCAATGGACATACTGCCGTCAACAGTGCAGGGGGTTCGTGGCGTGACTTAATTGGTATGACTCGTGGCGTAGCCAGCGTCATCTGTTCCATCAACGGGGAAACGTTGCTGCATATGGCGTCTGATTTACTAGACCTGGCAGGTGTCTGACATCATCTCAAATGCCATCATAATTGGGGTGGGGTGGGGGGGGGGGTCTTAAATAACAAAACGCACATACACATACTCTCTCTCTCTCTCTCTCTCTCCTCTCTCTCTCTCTCTCTCTCTCTCTCTCTCTCTCTCTCTCTCTCTCTCTCAGATGCACTAATTCGCGGCTTGGAAGACACCAACAAAACCAGGTCCTGCACTGACCATCCCATCAGACGCTTTGGCTGACTGAAGTCCTCCAGTCCTGTTTTGTCCGCTTTGAACAAACCCGCCTGGCCGGCCTTCGTCACTGCCACCACAGTCAACGCCAACACCGCCATCGTCAGCAGGCAGAACAGCAGGATGAAGGTAAACCTATACAAACCATTTACTTGTTCGTTGTATCTACAGGCTTAATCTACAGCAGAATGAAGGTAAACCTACAAACGATTTATTTGTTCACTGTATCTACAAGCTTAATCGACAACAGGATGAAGGTAAAGGTAAAGCTACAAACCGTTTACTTGTTCGTTGTATTTACAGGCTTAATCGACAGCAGAATGAAGGTAAAGTTAAACCTACAAACCAGGTTTACTGTCGGTGTGTCTATAGGCTTAATCGACTGCAGTATGAAGGTGAAGGTAAAGCTACAAACCATTTACTGTTGGAGTATCTATACGCTTAATCGACAGCAGTATGAAGGTAAAGGTAAAGCTACAAGCCATTTACTTGTTCGTTGTATTTACAGGCATAATCGACAGCAGGATGAAGGTAAAGGTAAACCTACAAACCATTTACTGTTGGAGTATCTATACGCTTAATCGACAACAGGATGAAGGTAAAGGTAAAGCTACAAACCATTTACTTGTTCGTTGTATTTACAGGCTTAATCGAAAGCAGGATGAAGGTAAAGGTAAACCTACAAACCATGTTTACTGTCGGTGTGTCTATAGGCTTAATCGACTGCAGTATGAAGGTAAAGGTAAAGCTACAAACCATTTACTTGTTCGTTGTATTTACAGGCTTAATCGACAACAAGATGAAGGTAAAGGTGAACCTACAAACCATTTACTTGTTCGTTGTATCTACAGGCTTAATCGACAACAAGATGAAGGTAAAGGTAAACCTACAAACCATTTACTTGTTCGTTGTATCTACAGGCTTAATCGACAGCAGTATGAAGGTGAAGGTAAACCTACAAACCATTTACTTGTTCGTTGTATCTACAGGCTTAATCGACAGGTCTGTCGGATTATGAATCTCTCACCTCTTATGCAAAGCTAAAATGAGGTAGGCCTGTCGGATTATGAAGCTCTCACCTCTTTCGCACAGCTAAAATGAGGTAGGCCTGTCGGATTATGAAGCTCTCACCTCTTATGCACAGCTAAAATGACGTAGGCCTGTCGGATTATGAATCTCTCACCTCTTATGCACAGCTAAAATGACGTAGGCCTTTTGGGCTATGAATCTCTCACCACTTATGCACAGCTAAAATGTAGATCTTTTGGGCTATGAATCTCTCACCGCTTATGCACAGCTAAAATGACGTAGGACTTTTGGATTATGAATCTCTCACCGCTTAAGCACAGCTAAAATGACGGTTTCAGGCCTGTCGGATGACTCTCTCTTATGCACAGCTAAAATGACGTAGGCTTTTGGATTATGAATCTCTCACCGCTTAGCACAGCTAAAATGACGTAGGCCTTTTGGGCTATGAATCTCTCACCACTTATGCCAGCTAAAATGTAGGTCTTTTGGGCTATGAATCTCTCACGCTTATGCACAGCTAAAATGACGTAGGCCTTTTGGATTATGAATCTCTCACCGCTTAGCACAGCTAAAATGACGCAGGCCTGTCGGATTATGAATCTCTCACCGCTTATGCACAGCTAAAATGACGTAGGCCTTTTGGATTATGAATCTCTCACCGCTTAAGCATAGCTAAAACGTAGGCCTGTTGAGCTGTGAACCTCTCACAGGCCTATTTAATAATGCATAGCTAAAACGTAGGCCTGTCGGACTATGAATCTCTTACTGCCTATGCTTATATCTATAACTTCATCAGCCCACGTCCATGACTTACCGTGCAATTTCTTTTCCTCTCAAGTCGTCGTAGAAGTTCTGCCACTGTGGCTTCAATGAGTCAAGCCAGAACGCCTGGAAAAAAATAGTTTGGGATTTTGTTTGTTTGTTTGTTGTTGTTTTTTTGCCGTACAACTATTTCATTTTCCACATCAGATTATCGCAGCAGTCTTAATAACTGCAAAAACAAAGCCAAACAAATTCTATAAAACCAGCAAGAGACAACAACCAGGAGCATAACAAAATAACAAAAGAATCAAAGCGCACCTTTTTTCCTCAGAAAAGAAAAGAAAAAAACAAACAAAAACGTCCTGCTCTTACAATTTTTTGTAGATCTTTATCAAGTGTGATCCTACTAGACTATTAGCCTATACTTATCTTCATGACAAACGCTCCAATGTCTCCGGAAATAAATCTGCCCCCACCCCACCCACCACCCAAATGGCAAGTGAATAAAGTGGTCGACGGTCTGCATCATCTTTGACATTGCCAAATGGAGATTTCGTTGGTTCGAAAGTCCAGCATAATAGCGTGGCGGTTGAGAAACAGTTGCTGTAACGAACAGCTGGCCTACCGATTGGTTGGGATAAATGATGCTGTCGGTGGAGTTGCCCCACGCGTTCTGGTACGACAGGAGGTCCTGGATCAGCTCTGAAACATAACGGAAAACGTCCACAAGTCGTCTGCTTGAAGGAAGAGGTGTCCATTTCACGGCTTGTCCCAAAAGAAGACGAGAAAGAAAAGACAGGAAAAGGAGAAAGGAGAGAGGAAATTTAAATTTCCGTAAAGTAAACAAACGGAGCAGAAAGACAGGTTATTATTCATCGCTTTTATATAGCACTATTCTCTGCTCTCGAGTACTCTCACTGCGCACATGTTTCATGTGATTCTAAATGAGTGACTGTATCCTTTTATAGCACGTATTTTTAATATCCACCGAAGTGGTGTACTGACAGCGCTCTTTGGTTGTTGCATGGCTGGTGCCACGAGAAACTGGTGCCGTCTCAGCGCAAGTTCAATGTACACCATTCAACCACGCACCAGTTTACATTTAAAGGTGTGAGTAAACAAACTAGAGAATGACGATAAAAAGGAGTAAGTAAGTAAGTAAAAAAGAAAGTAAGTAACTTGTTTTTTTGCGCCCAGTCAACCGGGAAGGTTATATCAGGGCGACGATAAAACGGAAAGAGTAAAGAAAGCAGCTGTGTTCAAGTCGAGGTGGCCGCCCTGGGCTCCCCGTCACTAATAGGCCTTTTGGTCTCTGTGGACGTAAAGCAACACTGAACTTGAAAAAGAGGAAACAAACCAACAGACAAGCAAAATCAGAATGGAAAAATCGGCCAGGTTTAATCTTCTCACCATCTTTTGCGGCTGTGACGTTTGCATTTTGCGTGAGTTGTTCTCCAATGCCGTACAGGAAGTAGTATTCTGGCTGCAACGCGAAAAAAAATCATCCTGTCTTAAAGCTATGTTTCAAAATGAAATTACGGCACAGAATCGGAATATTTTGTAATACATTTTAAGGGGAGAAAACTCTTCTTTTTTTGTGTGTAAGTAGTATACAAAAATCACTCCATAAAGAATAACCTAATTTGCACAGTCTTCTTCTATAAACACAAGTAGCAGGCAAACAACGTGTCTGTCTCGAGAAAACTACAAGAAAACAGAGAGCAAAACATGCCGCCACTGCCAGTGGTGTAAACGATCTCTCATTCTATTTTTGATGCAGTCATAGTGATTGCCTACAATTATATTATATATTGAGAGAGAGAGAGAGAGAGAGGAGGAGAGAGAGGGGGGGAGAGAGAGAGAGAGAGAGAGAGAGAGAGAGAGAGAGAGAGATTATATCTTGATGTTTTTAGGCTGTTCTCGTTGATCAGAGAAAAACCAGACACAGACTTAAAAGAAGAATTAAGGCTTCACTATTTTTCTTTTCAATGATAATGTTTATTCGGGTAGGTTCTTGTCTTTCTTGCTGTTATTATTCAAAGCATTTTCGTCAAAAATTGATTACGGCGCTATACATGAGTTCAGTAGAAGCAGTACAGTAGTAGTTATAGTAATGGTAGTAGTGTCGTCAATATTGTATTACTAGTATTGTTATTATCCTCGTCATCTTCGTCTTGCAAGTGAGCAACGTACGTTTTGCAAGGTTCCAGACACATTACTGCTCAGGAAGGCAGTCAGGCTGTTTATGTTGGCAGTGATGTTGGGCAGCTGAAACAAGCAAAACAAAACCATGATCAAATACTGTTCACATATCGCCAGACCAGCACTTCTGTTGAAAATTCGGCCTCAAAGATCGATTGACTGAGGCTTGATAATTCATTCACTTCAAGACTATTATCCGTACTCTCTGAAAAGCCCATATTCGCTCCACCCCGTCTCTCTACAGCGAAAGTAAGTTGGGGAAATGAAGTTCAATGAAAAACATTAATTTTAGAAGGCATGATTTAGAACTGCAGAATTTATGGCAGTAACTAGATGAAGCACGCAAAGCTATAGCTGACCTAATCCAGGCAGTCAACAATGCCTCTGAATTCCCAGCAGTGGGGGACCTTAATATTTCTGCAACCGTTGTATCCCATCCAAAGGCGGCTGTATGGGGATGTCACCAGGCAAGTAACTCACTGTTAATTGTCTGCCTAAAGGAAGATGTCTTCAAGCATGCCCTAAGAACAGTGTCATCGGACCAGTGCTCACCGTTGGAAAGTCGGCTACGCCCTAAGAACAGTGTCATCGGACCAGTACTCACCGTTGAAAAGTAGGCACTGAGGAAGATGTCTTCGAACCTGACCAAAGTACAATTTCATCAGACCAGCACTCACCGTTGAAAGGTCGGCCCTGACTTCAAGCCTGCCCAAAGTACAGTGTCAGCGGACCAGCACTCACCGTTGAAAAGTCGGCCTTGAGGAAGGTGTCTTCAAGCCTGCCCAAAGTACAGTGTCATCGGACCAGCACTCACCGTTGAAAATCGGCCCTGAGGAAGATGTCGACAAGTAAGCCTGCCCTAAAAACAATTTCATTAGGCCAGTATTCACCGTTGAAAAGTCGGCCCTGAGGAAGATGTCTTCAAACCTGCCCAAAGTACAGTGTCCTCAGACCAGCATTCACCGTTGAAAAGTCGGCCCTGACTTCAAGCCTGCCCAAAGCACAGTGTCCTCAGACCAGCATTCACCGTTGAAAAGTCGGCCCTGACTTCAAGCCTGCCCAAAGTACAGTGTCATCGGACCAGCACTCACCGTTGAAAAGTCGGCCCTGACTTCAAGCCTGCCCAAAGTACAGTGTCCTCAGACCAGCACTCACCGTTGAAAAGTCGGCCCTGACTTCAAGCCTGCCCAAAGTACAGTGTCATCAGACCAGCACTCACCGTTGAAAAGTCGGCCCTGACTTCAAGCCTGCCCAAAGTACAGTGTCCTCAGACCAGCACTCACCGTTGAAAAGTCGGCCCTGACTTCAAGCCTGCCCAAAGTACAGTGTCATCGGACCAGCACTCACCGTTGAAAAGTCGGCCCTGACTTCAAGCCTGCCCAAAGTACAGTGTCATCAGACCAACACTCACCGTTGAAAAGTCGGCCCTGACTTCAAGCCTGCCCAAAGTACAGTGTCCTCAGACCAGCATTCACCGTTGAAAAATCGGCCCTGACTTCAAGCCTGCCCAAAGTACAGTGTCATCGGACCAGCACTCACCGTTGAAAAGTCGGCCCTGACTTCAAGCCTGCCCAAAGTACAGTGTCATCGGACCAGCACTCACCGTTGAAAAGTCGGCCCTGACTTCAAGCCTGCCCAAAGTACAGTGTCATCGGACCAGCACTCACCGTTGAAAAGTCGGCCCTGACTTCAAGCCTGCCCAAAGTACAGTGTCATCGGACCAGCACTCACCGTTGAAAAGTCGGCCCTGACTTCAAGCCTGCCCAAAGTACAGTGTCATCAGACCAGCACTCACCGTTGAAAAGTCGGCCCTGACTTCAAGCCTGCCCAAAGTACAGTGTCCTCAGACCAGCACTCACCGTTGAAAAGTCGGCCCTGACTTCAAGCCTGCCCAAAGTACAGTGTCATCAGACCAGCACTCACCGTTGAAAAGTCGGCCCTGACTTCAAGCCTGCCCAAAGTACAGTGTCCTCAGACCAGCACTCACCGTTGAAAAGTCGGCCCTGAGGAAGATGTCGTCAGGCACAATGGCGGAGCAGCCACTGCAGGAGCCGTCGCAGCCGCCGCAGGAAAAGTCGTTGACGGAGTCGGTGAGGTTGTAGTGTACGGCTGTGAGCAAGGTGTCCAGCCCACTCACCACGCTGGTCAGCGCCGACTGCATGTCCGCGTCCAGAGTGGTCAGCAGGCTCAGGACCTCACTTGCCTCTGAAACCCGAGGTGGGGACCGTGGACTCTGACTGCTTAGGGACTCTGGCTGTGTATTGATTCTGATGTCCATTCTTGTTTTGAATTGTGAAGTGCTTTTTGAGCCAGTCTAGTTGGATTAGGCGCTATATACGAGTTACGTATTATTATTATAACTGGCGTCGTAGCTATCAACCTGATGTTAAATATAAATTTCACTGTGACTTCGATTCACACTTTAACCCTTTCACTGCCACAGCCTGTAAAATTTCCGGGCTGAAAGCCGCACGGATGCGCCTGCAAACAGTATATTTTCCGGTCCTATAACACATCTACTTTCAATGCTATGCGGTGTGATGAAAGTCCTTTCACATGCCAGTGCGAAAAAAAGAAAACAGAAAGGCTGAAGGGTTTCAAATTTCGTATTTTCATTGGCCATTTTCAAGCGACATCATGGCAGTGAAGGGGTTAAGCGGATACCTCTGGACAACTTTCCTTTCGATCGATCGTCACTGTCACAGATGCGTACTACAGCATTGTAATTTCTAGCTTTCTGCCCTTTACGTGTTTGTAATGAATTGAGCCTTGAGCTGTTGACGAGACGTTCAAATGCAAGACCTAGCTAACCTCTTTAGGAGCCTAGACGGAAACGGATGGTTATCTATTAGTTTATGACTAAAATTCGAACACAGTTCAAGTTTATAAAT
>JABMCL010003241.1:310000-372500 GCA_018857735.1 Alviniconcha marisindica
AGCACTGTAGGAACAGACGTGGGCTATAAGAACAGACGTGGGCTGCCGGAACAGACGTGGGGTACCGGAACAGACATGGGCTATAAGAACGCACGAAGCCCCTAGAAACCAACGGTTCCAGCTTGTCAACTCCCCGCTGTTCATTGTTCTGACTCAACTTCTCAGCACGATACAGGACACAGACTGAGAAAAACACAACAGTAGCCGCGCCCTCGCAGACTTACTTTGAATGCACGAACACGTTCATTTCTGTGTCAGTCGATCGGTCGATCACACCTCCTGCTGAGTCACGCGCCGCCGGTTCTTGTCTGAACTCCTCGACAGAGCAGACTACTCTTCCATTAGCGGCAAGCCCAGACTAGATAAAAGAGCAACCATGCATACACCTGTTTTGGGGTGTGTTTGGGGGTTGTGTTTTTAGTGAGCCGGTTTGGCCTAGCGGTAAGGCGTTCGGCTGGTAAGCACAAGGACCTCGGTTCGAATCTGCTTCGGCTCTCCTTTCTCTTCAAAAATTGTGGTCTGTGGGCACTGTCTTGTTTGTGACTTTGTCCCTTAACAATTAATGAAACATTAAACGGCTCTCGTGGCTGCCCATCTTAATGCATGAGTCATTCTGGTGGCGACAGTGTAGCGATAGGTATATAATCGCCCGCTTCCCCCACCTCCATACCCCCCCCCCCCCCCCCCCCCCCAATCTCCCCGTCGCTAATAAGCCTTGTAGTTTCTGTGGACGTTAAGCACCATGTTTACTGACTTACGCCTGTTTTTCGGTGAGCCGGTTTGGCCTAGTGGTAAAGCGTTAGGCTGGTAAGCAGAAGGGCCATGGCTTGATGCCTCTTCGGCCCTCCTTCAAAGAGGTTGAGGTCTGTGGACACTGTCTTGTGGCTTTGTCCTTCACGATTAATGAAACGCACATTCGCTCCGAATAACTGCTCCTTTTCGTCTTATTTGTCCCTCTTTCAACAGAGTGCTGCATTTCTTCTTCTTTGTCTCTGCTTCAACTAAGAGAGGCCAGATCTAATGTTTCTGTATTATTTCTCACTACTCAGCCGGCTGCTGCGTTTCTCGCTCATATTTTTCGACTCTGTGTGTGTGTGTGTGTGTGTGTGTGTGTGTGTGTGTGTGTGTGTGTGTGTGTGTGTGTGTGTGTGTGTGTGTGTGTGTGTGTATGTGCGTGCGTGTGTGTGTGTGTGTGTGTGTGTGTGTGTGTGTGTGTGTGTGTGTGTGCGGTGTTTTGTGTGTGTGGTGGTGTGTGTGTGGTGTGTGTGCGTGTGTGTGTGTGTGTGTAGTGTGTGCGTGCGTGCGTGCGTGCGTGCGTGCGTGCGTGCGTGTGTGCGTGTGTGTGCGTGTGTGTGTGCGTGTGTGTGCGTGTGTGTGTGTGTGACGATGGACAACGATTATTTCGTGATCCATAGAGTCGTTGTTTACGATGGATAGTTGTTTACTGTGAATAGTGATTTCTAGCGTCATGGATAAGGACTGTTTAAGCCACGAATAGTAGATATTTACGATGGAGAGTGGCTGTTTACGATGGCAGTGTGTAATTGCCTGATGTACGGTGATCGTTTGAGTGATGAGTAGTGGATGAAAAACATAACAGCTTGTTTACGGGTGGATCTAGTGATTCTGTACTTAATAGACAATGGTTGTTCAGATTATACAATGGATGTTTGCGATGAATAGCCTAGTGGATGCCATGAATAACACAGCGGATAACGGGTTGTTTTGGTTTCTCACAGACATTGAGTGATTCTGTGTATATGAATGTAACTCCCCCCCCCCCCCAAAAAAAAAAAAAAAAATTATATAAAAAAAAAACTGAAACCTTAACTTCGAGTTTATACCATTTCACATTTTATGCGGGTAGGGAAAAAAATCCGGACCCTATTTTCAATGGCTCACTGAAGCGTCAGAATGTATTGCTAATTGGTTCGAAAGCCAGAAAACCTGTTTAGACAACGGTTGAAATCCATTTCTTCGCGCGTGTGTGTGAGTGGATGGGTGAGTAGGCGGGGAGCGAGTGTCAGTGTAGTAGTAAGTAAGTAAACATGGTGCTCAACGTCCACAGAAACCATGAGGCTTATTAGGGACGGGGAGAAGGGGGGAAGGGGGTACGGATTGTTGGGGAAGAGGGAGATTATATACCTATCGCTACACTGCATTAAGATGGGCAGCGGTGAGATGTTTCATTAATTGTGAGGGACAAAGTCACAAGACAGTGTCCACAGACCACAACTTCTGAAGAGAAAGGAGAGCCGACGCGGAATCGAACAGAGGTCCCTCTGCTTACCAGCCTAACGCCTTACCGCTGGGCCACACGCGCTCATTCAGTGTATTTATTTGGTTCGTTCTTTTTGTTTAATGTCCTCCCTGTTTATTTTCGGGTCATGAGTTTGATACAGTGGGTTTTCTAGCGAGACCTCGATGGTTACCCTCCCAGCGTACAGACTTGAAGTACAATTGCTATTACGCGCATTTCAGTCCGACACTTCTCGCTTGATCAGTTCCCACGGCTGGTTGACTTCAAAGGAGTGGGACCCCCCCCCCCCCCCTCCCGCCACCGGCGCTGTGCTGTGCTGTCAGGGACCCGTTGGTTCTATCGTTAACTCTGCCGTACATTCCACCTGCCGGAACTCTTTTGTTCAGCGACGTAAGTGACCCGGATCTCTTTACAGAGAAACGGGCCGAGTTGTCTAAATAAACATGGTGCTTAACGTCCACAGAAACCGTACGGCTTATTAGGGACGGAGAGAAGGGGGGGGAGGTATGGAGGTGGGGGAAGAGGGAGAGTATATACCTATCGCTACACTGTCACCACCAGAATGACTTCTGCATTAAGATGGGCAGCGATGAGAGCCATTTTAATGTTTCAGTAGGAAGTGACGGACAAAGTCACAAGACAGTGTCCACAAACCACAATTCTACAGCCTTTAAAACCTTTATAAGCTGAGACTGATTACGTCCTCCGACAGGCAGTTCATACTACGCTTTCTCCGGTGTAGGCGGCTACAAAGTTCAACGCTCGCTGCTTTACGTCCGCAGAGACCATAACGACCATTATCGACGGGGAGCCCGGCACGGCCATCTTAACTTCACACGTCCAGCTGAACGGTGTACCTTTGCTGTTGTGTTGCTTTGTGTCCTCGGATGTCGGTTGACATAGTAGGGACAAGCTGAGACCAATGCCGAAGCATGGTTCAATATAGCTTTACGTCCACGGAAACCAGAAGGCTCGTTAGGAAGGACAGCCCAGGACGGCCACTCGACTCTCACACAGCTCCTGAACTTTGATGTACCTTTGGTGGTGGAGTTTGTGTACCTTGTACTTCATCGCTTCTTTCTTTCATGGTGCTTTACGTCCACAGAAACCATAAGGCTTATTAGGGACGGGGAGCCCAGGACGGCCACCTCGACTTTCACACAAGCTCTGAACGGTTTATTTTTGGCGGTGTTTATGTACCTTGTACATTATTCGCATGCCAGGTGCGAGTTAGCGTAGGCGATTCGGGTCTTTGTTGTGTTCGTGTAACGTCTTTCGACCGCTGATTCACATTATTAACTCTCCCGTTTGGCAAACAGCACTGTTTCGGGAGAGCAGTGCTGCGACGGGAAGTGTGTGTGTGTGCGTACTGAAATTAGTGTAGTGACAACAAATAAACTACTAAAATCAAGGGAGGGTGGGGGTTTAGAGGTTATATCCACCAGTTGGTGGACTGGCACGCGCACACACACACGCAGTGTGTGTGCGTGTACTAAAATTAATTAGTGTACTGACAACAAATGAACTACTAAAATCAAGGGAGGGTGGGGGTTTATAGGCTATATCCACCAGTTGGTGGACTGGCACGCGCACACACACACACACGACCATGTTGTGGTGTGTGTGTGCGTGGTACTAAATTAATTAGTGTAGTGACAACAAATAAACTACTAAAATCAAGGGAGGGTGGGGGTTTATAGGCTATATCCACCAGTTGGTGGACTGGCACGCGCACACACACACACATACACGCCACGCAATGTGTCTGTGTGTGTGTGTGTGTGTGTGTGTGTGTGTGTGCGTGCGTGTACTAAAATTAATTAGTGTAGTGACAACAAATAAACTACTAAAATCAAGGGAGGGTAGGGGTTTATAGGCTATATCCACCAGTTGGTGGACTGGCACGCACACATACACGCCACGCCACGCCACTCTCTCTCTCTCTCTCTCTCTCTCTCTCTCTCTCTCTCTCTCTCTCTCTCTCTCTCTCTCTCCACAGAAGCACGGTTTAATTGATTTTTCATGCACACCAAGTCAGACATCACAACATAACACTTTATTCGCCCAACAGGGAAATGGCAATGCCACTCGATTTCATTACAAAGACAAAACTGTACAACACTCTGGGAGGAAGATGGGGGGGGGGGGGGGGGATTTTGAGAGGGGGGCGGGCAACCCCCCAGGTTGCAGTTGAGGAGTCATGTCCCTCACATCAAACGTTTCATTATCAAATGCCAAGTAAACAATCCCACAACAGCGTCTCAAGTTTGCCACCGTGCTTTGGTTTACTATGGCTGGTACGTCTCCTTTAAAACACAAAGATACATCAGAACATTTTTTTATTTTTTTAAATTAATTTCAAGAACAACAGGAATCCTCGTGAATGTGATAAAATCAGTTCCGATTAGTAGTTTCATATCTACTGCACAAGTTCAAGTTCGGTTCAATGTTGCTTCACGTCCACATAGACCGTAAGGACTGTTTGGGACGGGGAGCCCAGGACGGCCACCTCGACTTTCACACAGCTAGCTCATGAGCTCTGACTTAATCCACAGTCAATAAGACGCCCACCTCGACTTTCACACAGCTAGCTCATGAGCTCTGACTTAATCCACAGTCAATAAGACGCCCACCTCGACTTTCACACAGCTCCCGAGCTCCGACTTAATTCACAGTCAGTCGTGAAGGTCATAATCATAAGGTGGAAATAATGTTCATCACATCACCAGTCCAAGTCTGATTCACTGTTCATGGCACATGTGACATGTCAACCGACGTCTCGCTTTTACCCATACTCTCGCTTGGGACGGCACAAACCCAAGGCGCTCTATCAGTTCTCAAGAACAGCACGGCCACATTGGTTTCCATGACAGTGTTACTTGGACAGCCCACCCACAGCTTGTCTAAGAGGGGGGAGGGGGGGGGCGGGGTGTCTGTACACAGGCGTTAACTGGCTAAAGCTTATTTGTCAGTCACAGGGCAGCAAGAGGTCAATTACGGGGAAGAAGACTGGGCGGAAGAGGATTGGGGGAGGAGGACTGGGGGGAAGAGGAGTGGGGGAAGAGGACTAGGGGAAGAGGAGTGGGGGAAGAGGATTGGGGGAGGAGGACTGGGTGGAAGAGAATTGGGGGAAGAGGACTGGGGAAGAGGATTGGGGGAAGAGGACTAGGGGAAGAAGACTGGGGGAGGGGGACTGGGGGAGGGGGGCTGGGGGGAGAAGATTGGGGGAAGAGGACTGGGAAGAGGATTCTGGGGAAGAGGACTGGGGGAAGAGGACTGGGAGAAGAGGACTAGGGGAAGAGGGTTGGGGGAGGAGGACTGGGGGGAAGAGGAGTGGGAAGAGGACTAGGGCAAGAGGATTGGGGGAGGAGGACTGGGGGAGGAGGACTGGGGGAAGAGGATTGGGAAGACGACTACGGCAAGAGGATTGGGGGAGGAGGACTCGGGGGAAGAGGATTGGGAAAAGGACTAAGGGAAGAGGACTGGGGGAGGAGGAGTGGGGGGAAGAGGAGTTGGGGAAGAGGACTAGGGGAAGTGGATTGGGGAAGAGGAGTGGGGGAAGAGGATTGGGAAGAGAACTAGGGGAAGAGGATTGGGGGAGAAGGACTGGAGGGAAGAGGATTGGGAAGAGGACTGGGGGGGGATGACTGGGGGGAAGAGGAGTGGGGGAAGAGGACTAGGGGAAGAGGATTGGGGGAGGAGGAGTGGGGGGAGGAGGACTGGGGGAAGAGGATTGGGAAGAGGATTGGGGGAAGAGGATTGGGGAAGAGGACTGGGGAGGAGGACTAGGGGAAGAGGATTGGGGAAGAGGACTGGGGGAAGAGAATTGGTAAAAGAAGACTGGAGGATTGGGAGAAGAGTATTAGGAAAAGAGGATTGGGGAAAGACGATTGGGAGAAACGGATTGGGAACAGAGGATTGGAGGAAGAGGACTGGTAAAAGAGGATTGGCAGAAAAGGACTGGGAGGAAATACAAATGAATGAACCAAAAAAGGCAGAAATTCGTTGGAATACCTAGCAGTGGGCGAAATTCTGCACAATTCCAGGCAGTAATACGGCAAGAATCATCATCAAAACAGGGCAATGCGTGGGCCTGTAGCCTAGCTGTTTACAGGGTCCATAGACAATAGGCGGGACAAAAACTGTGAACATGGTATTAATGTTTGCTCACTAGCTGTGGGTATAAATGTGGTTTCACTATCTGCTGAGGCTCTGTCTCTGTTTTTCTCTAGTAACACACCCCTCTCTCTCTCTCTCTCTCTCTCTCTCTCTCTCTCTCTCTCTACACACACACACACACACACACACACACACACACACACACACACACACACACAGTCTGTTATGGAACTGTATGAAAAAATCTTTCAACTCAAATGCAATATTAATAAGAAACATGAAATCCACAGAAAGTAAATTTGAAAAACATTCCAGGTATACATTATTTTCACACAAGAAAAAAATCAACTACGCAAGCACCAGAAACACAATCCTGAACAGTGAAAGATTCAACTTTTGCCTTCATCTTTGTTGTTGCAGTTATACAGAAAGCAGCTGCAACACCTGCTCCGCAAACACGCAGGACACACGTACGTATCAAGAACACAAGCGTTCCAGTTTCAAAGCAAGCCAGATACAGAGCCCACCATCTCTCTCTCTCTCTCTCTCTTCCTCTACACAACCCATCCCCCCATGCTCTGCAGCAGCCAGCAAATGGGAGCAACCTCCCTGCTGTGCGAAATGATCCAACTGTATCAATTCGGCCATTCTTACAGACAAGCAGCAGCTGCCCTGCATCAGAGCCAAAAGGAGCTGAACAAACATGTGGAGTCTTGTTCACACTTGCGCAGACAGACACAACACCAGACTGAACACAGGCCGCCCTGACCACAGCGCGCCCTCGCCAGCCGACAGCGCAGACTCTCCCCACCCCTAGAGGACGACAGGCAAGCTATCACAGCAACACAAGCACACACAACATCGCACAGTCACTGGATGTGAAAGAGTTCCCTGTCCGGCACTAAGCTTCCTCCTCCTCTTCCTCCTCCACTTCCTCCTCTTCGAAGACGGGCGTGAGGTTTGCGGTGGTGACGGACTTGAGGGAGGGACAGTTGGCCTTGATGACGTCCACCACCCGGGCGTGCACCCGCGTGCAGTCCAAGTTCAGCAGCATCAGGTGCGGCAGCTTCAGCTTCACCACCCCTGTCGAACACAAAATGGGAAGGGAAAATGTCAAACACCGTAGTTTCACCACCCCTGTCAAAACTCAGTGACTAGGCTTCTTACCTTTGTCACAATGTTCTCACGCGTATCCTAAAACCACTTATCTTTATTTACAATGTCCTTATCTTCTCACCGGCATCCTTATCTTTATCTGAACGGAAATCAAAAACCAAGCATCTATCCATCTATCTTGGCCTTTAACACCAACACTCACCTGTATCAGTCACCATTGTTTGTTTTTTCCATCCTCATCAACACCCTTGCCTTCATTACTCAGCACTCCTACTTTTAACACCAACATCTGTTCCGTCATCACCTCATCCTCACCTTTATCGCCAACATCTTCACCAACACCCTTGCCTTCATTACCCAGCACTCCTACCTTTGACACCAACATCCGTTCCGTCATCACCTCATCCTCACCTTTATCGCCAACATCTTCACCAACACCCTTGCCTTCATTACCCAGCACTCCTACCTTTGACACCAACATCCATTCCGTCATCACTTCATCCTCAACTTTATTGCCAACACCCTTGCCTTTATTACCTAGCACTCCTACCTTTGACACCAACATCCGTTCTGTCATCACCTCATCCTCACCTTTATCGCCAACACCCTTGCCTTCATTACCCAGCACTCCTACCTTTGACACCAACATTTGTTCCGTCATCACCTCATCCTCACCTTTATCGCCAACATCTTCGCCAACACCCTTGCCTTCATTACCCAGCACTCCTACCTTTGACACCAACATCCGTTCCGTCATCACCTCATCCTCACCTTTATAGCCAACATCTTCACCAACGCCCTTGCCTTCATTACGCAGCACTCCTACCTTTGACACCAACATTTGTTCCGTCATCACCTCATCCTCACCTTTATCGCCAACATCCTCGCCAACACCCTTGCCTTCATTACCCAGCACTCCTACCTTTGACACCAACATCCGTTCCGTCATCACCTCATCCTCACCTTTATCGCCAACACCCTTGCCTTCATTACCCAGCACTCCTACCTTTGACACCAACATTTGTTCCATCATCACCTCATCCTCACCTTTATAGCCAACATCTTCACCAACGCCCTTGCCTTCATTACGCAGCACTCCTACCTTTGACACCAACATTTGTTCCGTCATCACCTCATCCTCACCTTTATCGCCAACATCCTCGCCAACACCCTTGCCTTCATTACCCAGCACTCCTACCTTTGACACCAACATCCGTTCCGTCATCACCTCATCCTCACCTTTATCGCCTACATTGGTGCGGCTGAGGTTGAGCTTGGTAAGTCCCTGACAGGAGTGAAGCACCCCTTCCTTCAGGAAACGGCTCGTCACACTGTGCACATGTACACACGCACATCCAATCAACATCCTATGCTTCACAGTACATATTCTTTACTCGCGCCATCTGTGAATGGCATAGACTTTTGCCTTTTCCCTGCATACAAAATCCTATGCTTCACAGTACAGATTCTTTACTTGCGCCATCTGTGAATGGCATAGACATTTGCCTTTTCCCTGCATACAAAATCCTATGCTTCACAGGACAGATTCTTTGCTTGCATCATCTATGAATGACACAGAAAAATCTGCCTTTCCGCTGCTTGCAAAATCCTATGCTTCGGAGTACAAATTCTTTGCTTGCATCATCTGTGAATGACATAGAAATTTGCCTTTCCACTGCATACAAAATCCTATGCTTCACAGTACAGATTCTTTGCTTGCATCGTCTGTGAATGACATAGAGATCTGCCTTTTCACGGCATACAAAATTATGACATATATGTACAGATAGACAGAAGAAAAGTTTCTTTCTATGCATGTCTGTGGGGCACACATTGTGACATACCTCAAAAGTAGTCAACCCTGCCAACACATTCCTAATCCTCGTCATTAGCATGTAAACAATTACCACACTGGGAAAGAGAGAGGGGGGGGGGGGGAAAGAAGATATGCAATGATGACAATCTAAAGTTCTACCAGCAGAACCTGGGAAGAGAGACAAGAAGGGGAGGGGGGGATGGAGAGAGAGAGAAGGGAGAGGGGGGGGAGAGAGAGACAGAGAGACAGAGAGATAATATTTTATTACACATGGATAAAGATTTAAGCACAATCAGCTTTTTTACAAATGTGTAAAAGAGAGAGAGAGAGAGAAGAGGGGGGAGGGGGAGAAAGAGAGAGAGAGAGAGGAGAGAGGGGACACCCATCCATCTGTCAATCCACAGCACCCCATTCAACCATCAATGAATATCAGAGCTGAACTTACCTTGTTGTGGACAGGCTCAGCTCTGACAGCTGTTTGAATGCTGAAAAGAATGAGAGAAAGAGAGAAGAAGAAAAAAAAGGACCAATCAGCACATGTCAACAGGTATTTCTTTATTCCACTTATAGGAAAATAAGTGGGTGTCACACATGAACGACAAACAAACAAAAATGTACATGTATAATTACAAAACAATCACAGTTTGAGAAAAGTGCAAAAACACGCAGGCAAGACTGATTCCACAAGTATTATCAAACAGTAAATATTACATTATATAGAAATGTGCACAAAAGTACACTGCACTGGATAATGAAAATGAGGACACAGACCAACCTTACCACACACACACACAAAAAAACTGAACATAACATTCACTCCATCAATGAAAAGATAGCCGTGAGCACAAAATGCTGCACTTTAGGTGTAAATGAAGTTACAATTCAGTTCCAGATACACCGTGAATGTGAGTCTGCTGCACTCTTCCACGCACTCTTGCTTTGTCAGATAAAACGTCAAATAATTATATGCAATTTCAGGGTGTGTCCTTTGTGTTGTGATACCAGTGAACCACATGGTATCTCCACATTTACCAGCCACCCTCACTAACAACCCTCACTGTATGTAACACGTCAGTGATCTGCACCATCAGAAACCACCCCCTCCCATTTTTTCCCCTCATGTAAAACACAGGATTAGTAAGCAGCACACAATAATCATTGCCTGTACAGTCTGCCAATGTGCTCCAATACCTGCGCCACTGAACAGCGGCTGCCACCCCAGTTTCCACAGGGATCCACAAGAAAAGGGGAGGGGGGGGTGGGGGGGGGGGGGGGAATAGCACCACCAAAGTTGCCACCCCAGTTTCCACAGAGATCCACAAGAAAGGGGGGGGGGGGAATAGCACCACCAAAGTTGCCACCCCAGTTTCCACACGATCCACTAGAAATGGAAGGGGGGGGGGGACAATAGTACCACAAAGTTGCCACCCCAATTTCCACAGATTCATAAGAAATGGGGGGGGGGGAGGAGATAGCACCACCAAAGGTTGCCACCCCAATTTCCACACAGATTCATAAGAAAGGGGGAAAGGGGGGGGGGATAGCACCACCAAAGGTTGCCACCCCAATTCCCACACAGATTCATAAGAAAGGGGGAAAGTGGGGGGGGGGGGGGGGGGTAGCACCACCAAAGGTTGCCACCCCAATTTCCACACAGATTCATAAGAAAGGGGGAAAGGGGGGTGAGAGAGATAGCACCACCAAAGGTTGCCACCCCAGTTTCCACACACAGACACAAATCCACAAGAAAAGCAGGGGGGTGGGAAGGGGGGAGGGGGGAGGGGAACAGCAACACAAAACCATGGACGACGGGGTACCCCAGCAAGGCCTACCTTTGATAACCACGATGCCTGCGTCAGACACGGTGGTGCGGTCCAGGTAGAGGATCTTCAGCCGCACCAGCTCACTCAGCTGCAGCAGCCCCTCATCCGTCACCTTGGTGTTGCTCAGCATCAGCTGCCTCAAGCTGCGGGGCATTGATAAACAGATAAATAACGGAATTTTTTTCAAACATATAAAAGGTTCGAAAGAACGCTTTTTTATTATGACACAGACACACAATCTGCAAATTCAAATTTTTGACACTACCCCTTTGTCAAGCTACAAAACCACACTCAAACAACAGTTAAACGGTTAAAAACGATGAAAAATGAAATAACTTATCTTTCTTTGTTTTTCACCTTTTCAATGCCCAGTCAACTATGCCAGTTGCAGGACAAAGCATGGAAAGATTAAAACTGAAACAGTGAAATGCCTTCAAAGAAGAACGATTCTGGACAGTTCAGCTAAAACCATCCAAAACAGGAACACCAATGCACCAGCACGTCTGCATGTGACAAACCTCACGGCAAAAGTGATTTCACATGCAAAGCTCTCGTGTGATCAGATTCCTCACTGAATCATGGGAGATAAAATGCCCAGTCAACCATGCCAGTTGCAGGACAAAGCCTGGAAAGATCAGAACTGAAACAGTGAAATTCCAGCGGAATATGGCCCATGCCAGTTGCAGGACAAGGCCTGGAAAGATCAGAACTGAAACAGTGAAATTCCAGCGGAATATGGCCCATGCCAGTTGCAGGACAAGGCCTGGAAAGATCAGAATCGACACACAAGGGAGTTAATCAGTGCTCGAAATACGTAACACAAGTACAACGCCGCCGATTAACTCCCTTGTGTGTTGATTCTGAACAAGCACTCTGGGCCTTGTTCCATTTCAGATTCACGAAAAGATCAAAACTGAAACAGTGAAATGCCAGCGGAATATGGCTTATGCCAGTTGCAAGACAAGGCATGGAAAGATCAGAACTGAAACAGTGAAATGCCAGCAAAATTTGATGCATTTGCGAGTCCTGCTTGAGGATAAAAGGGCAAGAAGATGCTACTAAGACAAAATGGCCATTCTCTTTTAACCATACCAGTAGCAAGAAGAGCAACTGCACGCCCAGTCAACTCGCATTAAGTAAGGTAATACAAATTTTTCAAAGCTTCACAGTACTCCTAAAATCTCTCCTGTGACAATGAACACAACAAAGTCACCAAAACTGGCATGAATGAGTCATGCCCAATACAGGTTACCGCTTGCAGCATTTCGAAGATCTCGTTTACACAGCACCTAAGACAATGCCAACATGAAGGTTTCTGCCACGGTGTAAAATGCATCAATAATCTCCCATAAGTATAATATACTACAGCAAAAGCACTCCGCTCATCACAGTAATTTTGTCTAGCAACCATAAAAAGCTTCAACACAACCAGGTAAGAAGTTGTAAAAGGAAACAACTTGCAGTTTCATGTCAGAAAAAAAATGAAGTGCTTGTCATGGACAGCCAAAGACAAAGACCAGCTGCTTTAGCACTTTCACATAGGACTTTTCATACAACTCAAAATCAAACGTGGCACAAAGACAACAGCAAGCAAACTGCAACTCAGTCTCTAAACTGGATAAAAGAGAGTAGATGAAATATATGCAAGTCCCCCCAGCCCCCTCCAAAAAAAAAATCTGATGATATGGGCTGGATAACAACTTGGTCCAAAAAACAAGTCGTCTACACCTTACAATATAATGGATCAGCAAAACCTTACGGAAAGAATTATACAAGCCATCCAAACATCCAGCTGCAGGGTGTTCAAACCCTCTGACAGCCACTACAGCATCAGGATGCTTGGCTGATCTTCCTCCCTCTCTTCACACCTGGTGATCTTGCCGACATGCTTCATGCCCTCATCGCCTACATGGATGTAGTTGGTGAGGTCCAGGGTGTGAAGGACAAAGCCGGTGATGTGAGCCAGCCCCGCGCTGGTCACGCTGTGTCGGTCAGGCAAATACAGCATCCTCAACTTCAGCCCTGGGTAACACAAACACACACATGTCTGTCCACTCCAGTGAACTTCAGGTCTCAACACACATTCGTTCAATGTTGCTGTACGTCCACAGGGACCAGAAGGACCATTAGGGAGGACAGGGAGCCCAGGGCGGCCACTGCGACTTTCACACAGCTCCTGAGCTCTGTGAATTTGAGTTCAATGTTGCTGTACGTGCACAGAGACTGTACAAACTATTGGGGACAGGGAGCCCAGGATGGCCACGTTGACTTTCACACAGCTCCTTAGCTCTGAAACTCTCTCATCATAAACGTCAGTTGTTTTTAAAGCCTTTATTTCTTTCCACCCACCCACAATCCAATTTTGTTTTGGGTGCTTTTGTGAGGATAAAATGGGTCTGTTTTCCTGAACCCAGTGTAGTTCAGTACAGGTCCTTAAAGCCTGGTCAAGGTCTAAAGGTCTCCTAAAAGAAGCAATGCTCAAAAATTTGCCAGCAACAGGGTTATGGAAGGTTCTGCCCAATACAGCAAGGCATCATGCTGCTGATCTTAATCTCTTCTTACCTACCATCATTCAATTGCCATCTTAGCCCACAAAGTGTTTCGCCTATGTATAAACCCTTTCTCCAGGCAACTCTACAAATTCAACCCATCCACAACTGTAAAGCACTGACTCACATTTTATTTTATATATCTAATAATAATTAAAGTATTTATAAAGTACAAAATCTTGTCCATAGAGACTATTCTAAGTGTGTACATGCACGCACACACACAAACGCAAGCAGGCACCTGCACACACAAGCATACTGACTATACAAAACTTCATTTACACACAACTTAAAACAGGCAGCAAACAGACTTGACATGGATCAAGAGACTGATGAAGACCGCAGCACAGAACGGAAAACATGGCACATCTACAGTGCTATACATACACACATGGTACGGAAGTACACAAGAAAGCCAAAGATCACTTTCACACTGGGGAAATCCCCAAGCTAAAGGGTCTGAGACAGGGGACGCAAGCAGTGGAGGTCCAAACGAGGCACCTACCTGCCAAGTACTGGAGCGCAGTGTCGCCAACGATGTTGTCGGTGTTGGTGAAGCTGAGCTGGGTGAGGGAGGGGTGGTCCACCAGGTAGAGCAGGGTGTCGGTGGTAATGTGGGTGGAGGCCACGTTGAGGACCACCAGCTGCTTCAGCTCCTCCACCCCCTGCAGGCTGGTGATCTGATTGCAACAGTGACATTGGAACAGGTTACAAAGCAGCACAGTGGCATTGGAACAGGTTACAAAGCAGCACAGTGGCATTGGAACAGGTTACAAAGCAGCACAGTGGCACTGGAACAGGTTACAAAGCAGCACAGTAGCACTGGAACAGGTTACAAAGCAGCACAGTGGCATTGGAACAGGTTACAACAGCACAGTGGCATTGGAACAGGTTACAAAGCAGCACAGTGGCATTGGAACAGGTTACAAAGCAGCACAGTGGCACTGGAACAGGTTACAAAGCAGCACAGTAGCACTGGAACAGGTTACAAAGCAGCACAGTGGCATTGGAACAGGTTACAACAGCACAGTGGCATTGGAACAGGTTACAAAGCAGCACAGTGGCATTGGAACAGGTTACAAAGCAGCACAGTGGCACTGGAACAGGTTACAAAGCAGGCACAGTAGCACTGGAACAGGTTACAAAGCAGCACAGTGGCATTGGAACAGGTTACAAAGCAGCACAGTGGCACTGGAACAGGTTACAAAGCAGCACAGTGGCATTGGAACAGGTTACAAAGCAGCACAGTGGCATTGGAACAGGTTACAAAGCAGCACAGTGGCATTGGAACAGGTTACAAAGCAGCACAGTGGCATTGGAACAGGTTACAAAGCAGCACAGTGGCATTGGAACAGGTTACAAAGCAGCACAGTGGCACTGGAACAGGTTACAAAGCAGCACAGTGGCACTGGAACAGGTTACAAAGCAGCACAGTGGCATTGGAACATGTTACAAAGCAGCACAGTGGCACTGGAACAGGTTACAAAGCCACACAGTGGCACTGGAACAGGTTACAAAGCAGCACAGTGACACTGGAACACATTACAAAACTAACAGTACAGTGGCACTGGAACACGTTACAAAACAGCACAGTGGCAATGGAACATGTTACAAAACAAACAGCACAGAGGCATTGGAACATGTTACAAAACAAACAGCACAGCAGCATTGAACACGCTACAAAAAAACAACAGCACATCAGCATTGAACATGTTATAAAAAAAAAAAACATAGTGGTACTGCATCATCTGCACCTCACCCTGTGACTATGAACTATAAACAGAGGGCCAGCAAATGGTTGCCATCTTAATGCCAGAAGCAGGTGCTACTGCTGCCCTGTACAGTTCAAGGATCTGTGGGAATTTTTTGTCTTAATCAATGCTTAATGCTTGCATTACAGGATAAACATAACATCATCTTGGATTAAAATCAGACAGACCAATCCTGACCGCAGTTGAAGGAAAAAAAATCAAAAGCTGTCATGACGAACCTGTCACCACAATTATGCCTTGGCCAACTGTAAAGTCAGCTCTGCCAGCTACCCAGTCAATCAGTAAGTATACATCGTAATCTCCACTGTATTAGGCAGCATCAGCTTGTAGCACTAGCCTACCTCACACAAGGTTAGACAAGTTTACAAAACTAATCGTGTCTTGACCAGCTGTAACAATATCAACCCACATTTTTGGCATGGCACTCTGACTGACCTCATATACCACCATACTAAGTCTGGTTACAAAAGGCTGAGTGGTTCAGAAGATACCTTCTGAACAAACAGACACAGTAACAGAGATCACACAAGAGACACAACCGTCACTTTACTGACCTTTGTCTCTTCCAAGTATAGTACCTGCAGTTCCTTCAAATCTGTTCAAAGGAAACAATGCACAGCTTAAATACGGAATGAAGTAAAAAAATATATATAAAAAATAGAGATTTGTTATCTCATACTTCAATTGTTTTTAATTGTTTTAATCAGTGACAAAAATTGTGGATACAAATTTACAGCTTTGTTGCTTTAAAGGATAAAAGCAAAAGCAAAACATTTTGCAGACCTTGAGCTTAAAAAGAAAAATGGCAGTATTGGATTTTTTGATATTTTTTTTAAATCAATAAAACTATTCTCAACATAGATAAGCTACATTCTCTAACAAAACTTTGCTTACAAAAAAAAAGTTTCTCCCATAAATCAACTCACTCTGAAGGTGGGTGAAAATGTCGTTTGTCACTGAGGTTCTGTTGAGGTTCAGGTTCCTCAGGCAGGGTTTGGTGGCAAAATACTGTGCGAGGCCCTGATCAGTCACTCCTGTCTCCTCCAGGCTGAGTGTGTGAAGCTGTGGAAAACCTGCCAGTAACCACACTCCATTTCAGCCACATGCACACTGCCAACCCTGGCTTCCTCCTACACACACTCCATTTCAGCCACATGCACACTGCCAACCCTGGCTTCCTCCTACACACACTCCATTTCAGCCACATGCACACTGCCAACCCTGGCTTCCTCCTACACACACTCCATTTCAGCCACATGCGCACTGCCAACCCTGGCTTCCTCCTACACACACTCCATTTCAGCCACATGCACGCTGCCAACCCTGGCTTCCTCCTACACACACTCCATTTCAGCCACATGCACGCTGCCAACCCTGGCTTCCTCCTACACACACTCCACTTCAGCCACATGCTCACTGCCAACCCTGGCTTCCTCCTACACACACTCCATTTCAGCCACATGCGCACTGCCAACCCTGGCTTCCTCCTACACACACTCCATTTCAGCCACATGCACGCTGCCAACCCTGGCTTCCTCCTACACACACTCCATTTCAGCCACATGCGCACTGCCAACCCTGGCTTCATCCTACACACATTCCTTCCCAACCTTTCCCCTAGGTGGGAATGCATATCATGTCTTCACTAATAGTAATAATAAAGGGGATTTCTGCAGCACCCATCTACCACACAAGGTGGGAGCACAGGGCACTTTACAATAACATTAACAACATGCACTTACAACACACACACACACACACACACACACACACACACACACACGCACATATCCACACACACACACACACGCACAGAGCAAAGGCCTAATTTTGAATATCTCTGCACTGTGTGTGATCTCTTTAAGGCAAGGTCTGCCTAGTGTGGACATGCATGCAAGTGTTCCTCACAAGAAAAATACAGGCTGGAATGTAATTTCATGATAATACCTGTCTACATGAGTTTTATTCACCCAAGTAACACAAAAGCTTTTTTGCAACAACATAAAAACGAAGCCAATAAGCAATGATTAAACAGAATTGACCATTATTTGCCAGGCCCTCAAATACATGCATCCTGTGCATGTACAATGTTAATATTTAAATGTTTTCAGGAATCCATCACAATACAGTTTTGTGTATTAGAAACAGACAGACTGATGCAAAAATCTGGAGTGTGGAGATTTTTTTTGCCAACAGCTTTCTCAGGAACACTCTCTGTGAACCCTGTGCCGAGTTCCGACCATGCACAACTACAAACATATCAACCTCAGATACTGTCGGTATCACGCCACACTAAGTGTTCTGACAAAATGATATTGCCAACTCAAGGTCAGTCAGAAACTGAAGTCTGCTCTCCTAAAAATATGCCTTTGCAAACACAAAACTGATCTCCTAAAACTGATACTTAAACACTACACAGAAATTAAGACACATACCTGCAATAACTTTTAAGCTGTTGTTTGTGAGTTGTTTGCAGAGACCAAGGTTGAGAACTCTCAAATTCTTCAGAGCTGTCAATCAAGAGAAAAATCAATAGATAAAGGAAAACATCATTAGTATGATCACACTCCATTGGTTCAAACTAACAGGCAGTAATCAAAGTGGCAACACTGACATACACAAAGTATGAAGACGCACACCTACATTCAGACAAACATACATGCTTAACATATATATATATCAACACATCCACTTGTTAATTACTTGCTTGTTTGCTTTGTTTTTTCTTCTACACTTCAACCTAATAATAATATCATCACATCCACAGGGAACAAAAAGAATGTCTGCATCGCATGTGCGTACACGAGCCTACACACACTCCATCTGTAGATGTGTTTGTAGGTAATTGTGTCCATGTGTCTACGCACACTTCCCCTCTCTTTGGCTGTTTTCATGAATGTGGGCCATTTTAGTATTCACCAGATAATCAGTGTCAGTGAGTGACCAATGCATAACTGCATGAATCATTGCAAGACATGGATGCCTGCACCACACACACACACACACACACACACACACACACACACACACACACACACACAAATATATATTTATACGCACACACACAGAAGTAAGGGAAGATGGCACTTACAAGCAATGTGTTTGATGCCCTGATCATTTATGAGAGGACAGGAATGTAAGCTGAGGGTTTGGAGGCTGTGGTGAATTCTGCAACAGAAGACAGACTGATAATCAACAGCAAAATAAAACCTGCGCACGAAATGAGGGTGAAGGTACAAGCTGCCTACGGCAAGCTGACACAATACTGGTACTAAAGTGCACAGCCTGGCAAAAACCTAATGTGGCTTCACACAGGCTCTTAGAATTACTCATACATGTGCTTAACAAAATACTGTGCACCAGAACTTTTCAGTTTGCAGGAAATACGTACAAGAAGAGGCCATAACATTTGTTGCCACGCATGGCAAGATACCCCCCACTGCATGTCCAGTAAAACGATTCAGTCACTCGTTCAGAATCACATGTGACATGTGCACAGTGGGTCTGCTCAAGAGCAGAGAATGTTGCTATATAAAAGCTATGAATAATAATAATAATACACTTTGTCAGTACACGTCCACTTTCTTAGAACTGTTTGGGAACATTACACCAGTGCACCAAGTTCCATGGCAAAAAGTTAAGAAACAGTTCGGACGCTGCAGAACCCACAAACATTTCCCGGGACTTTACTCCTCCCAGTGGAGTTGACCTTGAAACACACCTGAAAAGCACATTGCTGCACATTTTGTATACCCATAATGTGTCTCACTGACTGCCCCAGAACTCACCTGAGAGCATACAGCAGCTCATTTGTTGTGTAAGTGTAAGTATCCAAAACCAGTCTCTGCAGAAAGCTGCAACAGGAAACAAAATAAACAGTTGTGACGGTGACTTGATTTGAAAGTAGAGGTACTAAATTGTACAGGGATCTGAGCATAACTGTGACACACAATGTGCATACACCCGCATACCCACACACCCTCCCTCTCTCTCACTGTGGTACCCAAAATTGGTGCATGATTTTGCCCCGTTTACATTTCAACCTTCTGTGTGTGTCGAGTCAAGTCTGCAGCAGGAAGCAGCTACTGGTCAGTGGCTCCGCTACATTTCAATCAAATCCTGCTACAACAGTACAAGCCAGCCCTGACCCCACACAGACATTGCTGGTGGGAAAGAAACACCGCTCACAATGCTTCCACTCACCATGACACAAAGAGCTGCATGGTTCTGGAGTCCAGCAACTTGTTGCGTAGTAAAATAGTACCACCGCTCGCAATGCTTCCGCTCACCACAACACAAAGAGCTGCATGGTTCTGGAGTCCAGCAGCTTGTTGCATAGTAAAATAGTACCACCGCTCGCAATGCTTCCACTCACCATGACACAAAGAGCTGCATGGTTCTGGAGTCCAGCAACTTGTTCTGTAGTAAAATAGTACCACCCCTCGCAATGCTTCCACTCACCACAACACAAACAGCTGCATGGTTCTGGAGTCCAGCAACTTGTTGTGTAGTAGAACAGTACCACTGCTCGCAATGTTTCCACTCACCATGACACAAAGAGCTGCACGGTTCTGGAGTCCAGCAGCTTGTTGCGTAGTAAAATAGTACCACCGCTCGCAATGCTTCCACTCACCACAACACAAACAGCTGCATGGTTCTGGAGTCCAGCAACTTGTTGTGTAGTAGAACAGTACCACTGCTCGCAATGTTTCCACTCACCATGACACAAAGAGCTGCACGGTTCTGGAGTCCAGCAGCTTGTTGCGTAGTAAAATAGTACCACCGCTCGCAATGCTTCCACTCACCACAACACAAACAGCTGCATGGTTCTGGAGTCCAGCAACTTGTTGTGTAGCAGAACAGTACCACCGCTCGCAATGCTTCCATTCACCACAACACAAAGAGCTGCATGGTTCTGGAGTCCAGCAGCTTGTTGCGTAGTAAAATAGTACCACCGCTCACAATGCTTCCACTCACCACAACTCAAACAGCTGCATGGTTCTGGAGTCCAGCAACTTGTTGTGTAGTAAAATAGTACCACCGCTCGCAATGCTTCAACTCACCATGACACAAAGAGCTGCATGGTTCTGGAGTCCAGCAGCTTGTTGCGCAGCAGGTAGGAAATGAAGCGCTGTGCCAGGTCCTGCGGCATGGGCCCCAAGGAGCGGATGGGGTTTACCGGGTCCTTTATTCGGTTGACGACCAGCACGAAGCAGCTTTCCTGTAGGGGCTTCACCTGCGCCAGCGGAGGGGAGGGTTCTCTGGCGGGGGCGGGTGGTTCCGGAGGCGGATGTGCCAACCTCTGCTGAGCAGCTTCAGCTGTGAACGTAGAACGTTTTGTGTTTGGAATTCAGATTTTTGTTTGTGGATCTATCTGCATTATTTACCGAGTTCTAATCAGGCCCCTCCTTTGTTCTGAGATTTCAAAGGTAAAGAGTAGCAATGTTGAATGACAGATGCATGTGCTAGATACAAAATGCCCAGTCAACCATATAGGTCATACATGAAATGCCCAGTCAACCATACAGGTCATACTACTTATATATTATCAGGGGGGTCCTAAAGTCATCAAACCATATGTAAAAGCAAAAGAGTAGCAATGCTGAACGACACATGCATGTCCTAGACATGAAATGCCCAGTCAACACTACAGGACATACTATTTACATATTATCAGGGAGAAACTGAAGTCATCAAATCATATGTAAAGCCCGTTCTTAAGTAGGCGAATGTTTGTTCGCTGAACATACTTCGGAGAGTTCAACGAACTATGATTCATTTCTTAATTGAACTTTTTGTTCACCGAACATGGTTGGGACAGTTTGACGAACTTTACTTCGTTCTCAACTGGCTTGTAATGAGATGCAAGCTTCGGCCCGAACTTGCAGCAGACAGCATGATCGAAAATGTAGGCTAAAGTAAAGTCGTCAATATACTTTAATCATCCCTCACAGGGTAATTCAACTAACTACTATCTCATTCTGGGTCCCCGAGACAAGGCTGTGCCTCCCACAAGTCAACAAATAACAAATTCCCTCCGAAGCAAGTGAAGAACCTAGTGACACCATCGTCCATTTTTATTTTTTATTTCTTGTTCATCCACAGGATAGCTCTGCTCTCAGCCAATCAGAGGCAATGTTCATCGAATAGGGCGAATGTTCCCAGAAAATGTTGAGCGAAGCTTTTTGGACCCCGAATATAGCTTCAGCGCAGTTCGACAAATACTCCCAACCAGGTTCACGAAGAAAAGTTCGCCCAATTAAGAACCAACTAGGTTCGCCTGATACTTCCAACTAGGTTCGCGAACAAACATTCGCGCAGTTAAGAACAGGCTTCAAATAATCTGATTCACTGTGCATGGTGAACATCGTTTTCCTTGGCCGGAAAAGGGTTCAGAAATCGAAGAAGCTGACTAAATCGGAAAAGGCATGAACTGCTGGCAGCAGGTGAAGCTTGCAAAGCCATGACCTCGCCCGCCCCAGGCACGCAACACTTTCCACAGCCCTGGCTCCTCAGCAGAGGAAAGACTTGAACTTTTGTATCTATGGTATTCCCTCACCCCGGTAAACATGCCGGATTCAATTCACCAGGTTCAACTCGAAAGCTTCGGCCATGAGGCAGGCCCCATGATTCTTGCACACCGGCTTGCTTCCAGAATGGATCCGCTTGGCCCAAACCTGACATGGTCAGCCAGAACCAAATTGGACCGAGGATGGTTTTGCACAGTACGATCAGGGCTGTCTGTGGAAGAAGGCAACCAAGACTGAAAGTGGGAAACTGATAGCGGGCCGGTTGCATTCTGCCAGAACCGGGCCCAATGCTTCTTGCCCATCAGCTTGCTTCCAGACCAGATGCATATGGCCAAAACCGGACCAGGCCTTCCAGATCACCAGTACCGCGCAATATGATCTGGGCCTTCTCTGGAAGAATGGAACTACATCAGATGTGGAATCTGGCCCAATTCCAGCTGCACACTGGCCATAATGGCCATAACCAAACCACTTCCAAACTGGATCCAGCATGTTTACCAGTACCAACGGGAATGACAAAAGAGGGTTAGCTGCATGCAGACATACCTGCCAAGTCCCCAACAGGTCGATTGTTGTGGTCGTCAGCTCCAGGGGCTCCGGCTGGAACCAGTCTCTGCCCTGCTCCCATGAACACACCCGGCTGAAAACCCTGCTGTCCAAACCACCCTGACAGAGGATCGAACCTGATCAGTAATCGATCATGCCACCAAAGCATCACCATTCTTTTCTTCTTTTTTCTGTTTTTGTTTTGTTTCTTCGGGAAAAATAAAAGAACACGAGTAACGGTTAACTTGCAGATTCTGGGCATCATACAACAGTCAAAGGACAGCAGAAAAGGCCTGCACCTTTTCTACTAATACATACCAGTTTGTTTTGTGTTTTTTCTTATCTTTTTTTCACCTTCCTGTCATCTTGAAAAACTACTCACTGATATACAAAAAACAAAACAAAAACCATAGCCTGAGAGACGTTACCATAACCCATTTTCAAAAGTCACAGGTAACCAGCAATCAAGAAAATGCCAGTAGTATGCTTTTCATTACGTGCCTGTTCGGCGTGAGCTGAAATTGCTTACATATGTACACAGCAAAACATGACGCCCACCTGAAAAGTCTAACACTAACCAAGCATGGCTCCTGGGCCACCACCGCCACCCCCGAGGCCTCCAAGGCCTTGTCCACCAAAGCCTTGAAAACCTTGAGGACCATCCCAGTGGCCGTTATCTTCATCATCAATGTTGTCGTTGTTGTCGTCAGCATCCATGGCTGCATCTGAAAAATGAAGAACACCGTTCTCCGGTAAGAAAGAGAATAGGCGAACACACAATGCGCCAGCGTCAATGAGAATATGCGCATACACCATGCTCCAGTGATAATACACACAATGTTCCAGTGATAACATTGGCCAAAACTTGACACGTACTTCAATGTTCCGGTGATAACTGGAACAGCCAAATGCAATGTTCTGAAAATGAAGAGAATGCATTCTCGACCCTCTGACTGGACAACCACCAGTGAGGTTGTGGAAGCAAGCAGTCTAGTAGAGGTTTTGTGATGCACTAGATTACATACTCTCAGAAGTACACGTAGACAGAGACAGGACAAAGTAAAAGGCCTGTTAGCTACAGTCAAGCAGCTAGTAGAGGTTTTGTGATGCACTAGATTACGTACTCTCAGAAGCACACATAGACGGAGACACGACAAAGTAAAAGGCCTGTTAGCTACAGTCAAGCAGCTAGTAGGTTTTGTGATGCACTAGATTACATACTCTCAGAAGTACACATAGACAGAGACAGGACAAAGTAAAAGGCCTGTTAGCTACAGTCAAGCTTTCAAGCTTCTTGGTGAGCTCAACTGCTCAGCTGAATCCCAAAACCCTTGCATTTGCTCCAATAGACGATCTTCGGAAATCCAGGGGACTGCACTCGGTAAGTGCCTACGAGCATGGACCAGTACATAATTATAGGTCCATGCCTGCGGGTGTAGCGCAGAGTAGGCACGCTTTTGTTGGGGGTACAGTGAGCACGTGGGCAAGATGACGGATGCCCATAAACAAAAGGCAGAAAAGGCATCAGAAATGCCGATCAAGCACTCACTGTTCATGAGGAACATGCAGATCGGATAGTAGGTTCCCCCAGCTGGTAGTCTAGTATAAATTATAACAGGTCCATGCCTGAAGATCTAAAACTGTCGCAGATTGGCTCTTCTCACTGCCGCCTCCATTCAGGGGACTTCACTCTCCCGGAGTAAGAAAACACTGCCCAATTATCTTTGCCTGTTATTTCCAGAAATCGTCTATTAATCAAATGACAAACTGACACTCATACATGCAAACGTAACAAGATGTATTCTGCAATGAAGAAGTGGTATAAACTGGGGTAAAACTACAAGCAAACATGTTGACCAGGTTAAAACGAAAGATGTATTCTGCAATGAACAAGTGGTATAAACTGGGGTAAAACTACAAGCAAACATGTTGACCAGGTTAAAACGAAAGATGTATTCTGCAATGAACAAGTGGTATAAACTGGGGTAAAACTACAAGCAAACATGTTGACCAGGTTAAAACGAAAGATGTATTCTGCAATGAACAAGTGGAAAAACTGGGGTAAAACTACAAGTAAACATGTTGACCAGGTTAAAACGAAAGATGTATTCTGCAATGAACAAGTGGTATAAACTGGGGTAAAACTACACGCAAACATGTTGACCAGGTTAAAACGAAAAGCAAGCATGCTGACTGGATAAGACCACAGTGGTCCTTCCTGCATCTCATCTACTGACCAGGCCCAGGACTGCGTCTCAAGACTTGTTGTGGCATGCTACGCATTAGCAGGGAGTGCTTTCACTCAAACAGGTTGACTACAAGAATACCATAATTTCTGTACTACAAAGCATTTCTGGATATAAGGCTGAACATTGGCTCAAAAGTGAACAAAAATCCACAGATAAGGGACAACTTTGTTGGTGTCAGAGACAATGAGCAAAACATGACAGATGCATACGTCAAACACAAAGGAAAGTAGTGCTGTGACGTAATACAGTAAAGTGGAAACGTTCAGTAAATTTGTCATTCATAAAAAGTCTAAACCAATTGAAACAGCATAAGTAGCAGCATTTTCTGAAGATGAACACACAACAATCAGCTAACCCAATTCTCAGCCACAGGACTTGGTAACCAGATGAAATGGTATTTGATGTCAACACTATAATTTCCTGTAACAGGATGAATAAAGTGCTGCTATATGCTGACAGTATGACTAGGCCTATAGGGGTATTCTAAATCCAAGTTCTGGGACTGCGTCCACTGTGGATTGCCTGGAAAACATCACTGATCAGTTTGCCAGTGTATGCGATTTCTGATTCAGTCTGATGTGGTGACTGATTTGGGTTCAAAATGGTCATTATAATTTTATAGAAAACATTCATGCCAAAAGGTTATTCACAGATAAGGCACTGCCCACTATAAAGCACAGGGATCAAATTTTAGGGAGAAAAGGTATCACCTTACAGTCTGAAAATTATGGTAAACACACCCACCTTCACCCTCCAGACGATGGCCCCTCCCCCAGATGCGGTGCCACACTCCGCCAACCTCCTCCTCCCTCATGTCTTCCCTCGGCAAAACAGGCTCAGCATCAGCTGCACACAAGGAAGAATCGGGTCCAACATCACACACACACATAACATTCTTACCTCCAACGTCATACACCCACATTACATTCCTTAACTCCAACATCACCCACCCACATTACATTCTTACCTCCAACGTCACACACCCACATTACATTCTTACCTCCAACGTCACACACCCACATCACATTCTTACCTCCAGCGTCACACACCCACATTACATTCTTACCTCCAACGTCACACACCCACATTACATTCTTACCTCCAATGTCACACACCCACATCACATTCTTACCTCCAGCGTCACACACCCACATTACATTCTTACCTCCAGCATCACACACCCACATTACATTCTTACCTCCAGCGTCACACACCCACAATTCGTTCCTTAACTCCAATGTCACACACACACATTACATTCCTTACCTCCAACATTACACACCCACATTACACTCCTTACATCCAACATTACACACTCACTTACATTCCTTACCTCCAAAATTACACACCCACATTACACTCCTTACATCCAACATTACACACTCACATACTCACTTACATTCCTTACCTCCAACATTACACACCCACATTACACTCCTTACATCCAACATTACACACTCACATTACATTCTTACCTCCAACGTCACACACCCACATTACATTCTTACCTCCAACATCACACACCCACATTACATTCTTACCTCCAGCATCACACACCCACATTACATTCTTACCTCCAATGTCACACACCCACATTACATTCTTACCTCCAGCGTACACACCCACATTACATTCCTTAACTCCAATTACACACCCACATTACATCCTTACTCCACATTACACACCCACATTACACCTTCCAACATTACACACCCACATTACACTCCTTACTCTTCCAACATTACACACCCCACACTTACACTACACATTACCTCTCAATATTACACACCCACATTACACTCCTACATCACATAACATTACACACACACCACATTACACTCCTTACATCCAACATTGCACACCCACATTACACTCCTTACTCCAACATTACACACCCACATACATCCTTACATCCAAATTACACACATACACTCGTTACCTCCAACATTACACACCCACATTACACTCCTTACATCCAACATTACACACTCACATTACATTCCTTACCTCCAATATTACACACACACTCCTTACATCCAACATTGCACACCCACATTACACTCCTTACATCCAATTACACACACATACATTCCTTAATCAAAAGTGTGAAAGCTCATTAATCTTTACTTGAAGGATGACATTTCACGTTAAGCGACAGTTATTCAGAGATTTGTGTTGTTTTTATTTAGAACATGAATGCAGTGAGTAGCATACACCAAGCATACACATAAATTAAAAACAAATATGAACAGATTAAAACCAGTTAGCTAGCCTGTATAAGATTAAGAGGGGTGAAGAAGCAAAAAACAAACAATGCACGCCGCAAGCACAGAGTGAGAGAGGGGGAGGGGGAGAGAGAGAGGGAGAGAGAGCGAGAGAGAGAGGGAGAGGGAGAGAGAAGAGAGGGAGAGAGGAGGAGGGGGGGAGAGGAGAGGGAGGAGAGAGAGAGGGAGAGGAGGAGGAGAGAGAGGAGAAGAGAGGAGAAGAGGAGAGAGGGAGAGAGAGAGAGAGGGAGGGAGGAGGGAGAGAGAGAGAGAGGGGAAAACAATGAGGCACACAGAGAGAAAGTGAGAAGAAAAAAGACGAGTTACATGTAACATGGCAGTCATGGTACTTAATGTAGGAGGACAAAACTGAGATGACTCTTGATATCCCATGCTCAGCAGACTGACCAACTGATCGCTTTTTTAAATGCTATGCTCTACTTCCGAGAAGACACACTGCATATTAGTTGCATGTGACTTAAAGAGTCACTGTAGCTTAACATAGTGCATTCTGAATATCCACCTAAGTGGTGTACCTACAGTGCTTTTTTTTTTTTTTACAGGGCTGGTGTGACAAAAAACTGCTGCCATCTCAGTGCACATTCTGTGCACACTATGCAAGCATGCAACAGTTTACAATGTGATTTGAAGCCACAGATGTTCAGTCTTTCAGTGCAAGCTGGGAATCCCTGGCAGCAGGCCAAACATGTAAAAGCTATAACATGTAAAAGTTGTATTCTAATCTACTCCAGGCTTAAAAGAGAGAAACTGTGATAGCTCTGGAGTTTTAGCAGTGAGGACCTTAATTCTGTACCTGCAAACGCCCCTTCCCCTCAGCTGCAGGGATTAGCTGAGGCCTACAAAGGGGCCAGTTCTGACAGCCACATTTTAAACTTAAAGTCAAAAGAACAATACATAAAGCAAGATCTTCCTGACAAAAAGGCTGGTAACATAAAGGACATAAGAGTAGACACAGGCCACTCTTCAAAGTGTTCACTCACAGTCTTCACATTAAACAGCAAGAGTCAAGAAAAAAATGGTGGAAGGTGGAGGGTGCATTGGCCACACATTTGTGAAATAACAAATTTAAAAAAAATTAAAAAAGAGAGAAAAAGAAAAACTGCCTTATTCTAACCCAACAAACCCAGCACCTCCAAACTGACTAACCACCTCCCTCACATCCAAACACCCCAACAACCATCAACCCCACCGCAGCCATGCCCCCAGCTGACCACCCTACCTTCTTGCCCTGCTGGGCCGGGGTCATCCAGAGCCCTCCCCCTGCCCCACATGTGCATCTGGCTTTGTAGGGAGTCTGCATCCACATCTTCACCCTCCTCCTCCTCAGCCTCTGCTGCAACAGACACCTTTGTGCTCTACACATGGCCAGCACACATAAACCTAAAGCTTCTGCTGCAACAGACACCTTTGTGTTCTAGTTCTACACATGGCCAGCACACATAAACCTAAAGCTTCTGCTGCAACAGACACCTTTGTGTTCTAGTTCTACACATGGCCAGCACACATAAACCTAAAGCTTCTGCTGCAACAGACACCTTTGTGTTCTAGTTCTACACATGGCCAGCACACATAAACCTAAACTGTGCTGCAACAGACACCTTTGTGTTCTAGTTCTACACATGGCCAGCACACATAAACCTAAACTGTGCTGCAACAGACACCTTTGTGTTCTAGTTCTACACATGGCCAGCACACATAAACCTAAACTGTGCTGCAACAGACACCTTTGTGTTCTAGTTCTACACATGGCCAGCACACATAAACCTAAACTGTGCTGCAACAGACACTTTTGTGTTCTAGTTCTACACATGGCCAGCACACATAAACCTAAAGCTTCTGCTGCAACAGACACCTTTGTGTTCTAGTTCTACACATGGCCAGCACACATAAACCTAAAGCTTCTGCTGCAACAGACACCTTTGTGTTCTAGTTCTACACATGGCCAGCACACATAAACCTAAAGTCTCTGCTGCCACAGATACCTTTGTGTTCTAGTTCTACACATGGCCAGCACACATAAACCTAAAGTCTCTGCTGCCACAGATACCTTTGTGTTCTAGTTCTACACATGGCCAGCACACATAAACCTAAAGTCTCTGCTGCCACAGATACCTTTGTGTTCTAGTTCTACACATGGCCAGCACACATAAACCTAAAGTCTCTGCTGCCACAGATACCTTTGTGTTCTAGTTCTACACATGGCCAGCACACATAAACCTAAAGTCTCTGCTGCCACAGATACCTTTGTGTTCTAGTTCTACACATGGCTAGCACACATAAACCTAAAGTCTCTGCTGCAACAGATACCTTTGTGTGCTACACATGGCTAGCGCACATAAACCTAACACCTCTGCTGCAACAAATACCTTCGTGTTCTACACATGGCCAGCACGCAGAGTTTTCTGTTTCTGACCTTTTACCTAAACTGCATTGCAAACACAGAAATCATACAATCCTCTTTGTTTTACAGCTTGACTTTTGGATCTCTAGACTGAAGACTAGTTTTGCGGTTAAGACCTGAAGGGGTTGTGGGGTCCAACCCATGGCAGCGTACCTGCTTCTGCTTGTGGTGCTGCCAGCACTTCACCAGCTTCCTCCTTCTTCAGGACCAATGACCCTGAGGGCACCAGGCCAAGCTGCTCCAGTGTCTTGTTCATCTCTGAGGCGCTGAACTCACGCCGGGGGAATGGCTGAGATAGAAATGAGAAAAAGATAAACATTGCTGCATCATCAGTAACGAGAAAAGATAGGGAAGCAGATTAGACCCTGCAGCAACTGCGTGCTTGTACTCTCTTTTTCTTTTATTCCAAACCAGGTGCTTCCATACGTTACAATAATTATGCTTTTTACTAACATTCAGACTTCTCACTTGAGCATGAATAACACTGATTAAAGAAAATAAGAATACAGAAAAAGAATTATAAAAGAAGGAAAGATGACAGGGAGAACACTTACACACACACACACATTGGCTGGATATATTTACACAAAGCAGTTAAACGCATTACACTGGCTAGCTGGATAGTCATCAGCAAAAGCTGACAGACAAAACAACCAAGATTAGTATGCTTGTACTTAACATCTGAAGAAGACTGGAGAGAAAAAAAAGAGAGAAAAAAGCAGCTGAATGCACCCAGAAGGTAGGCATTTGAAAGGCAAAATTCCTGGCAGCAGTCAAAGCAAACAAAAGGCTATGTTCCGACATACTTCAGGCTTAAAATAAGAAGGAAAAATATTTGCTAGCCCTTGGTTCTGAGCAGACATGTGCATTTGCAGTACTCCACTGTGTGCATAAGTATACCCAGACCTGCATGAATCCAGAATAGCCGTTGGTCTGATCTTCAGCCTCCCCAAGAATGTCCTTCCAGAGCTGACCCAGCGTCATGTTCCTGTCCAGCTTCTTACGCAGCTGTCGGCCATTTGGCAGGCGAATCTGAAAAAACAAATAACCACCACTATGTCAGCCATGTTCAAATGGAATCTTGTAAACTGTTTTCTAAGGAGCAGTTCCATAGTGTGTATTTACTCAGTGTCTATATATGTAGTGAGTATATGGGCTGCCATGTCCACACATTCACATCATGTTAACTTAACCAACAAACAAGGGAATTAATTAGCACTCAAAATACATAACACAACTACAACAAAGAGCTGTATTTACACGCATGCCAGGTGAGTTACCAGTAACCACAGGCGAATCAGGTCTTTGTTATTGTACTTGTGTTACATATTTCAAGTACTAATTAACTCCCTTGTTTGTTATTCTGCACAAGCGCTCTGGACCTGTTCTGTTTCATATTCATGTTAACTTAGCTGTAAGCCTGTGTGTTGATGTTGTCCTTTTGTTGTTATTTTTGAAAGTTCAGTCTTGGCATAATGTCTGTGGCAAACAAAAGTGTGTATTGAACTTGTGGTATGCATTCCACTACAAGTCAAATGCATGTGTTGCACACCACTGCCAGTGTATTATGTGTTTGTTTTCAGTGACAGTGTATGTCCATGCACGAAAGTATGTTTCCATGGGAGAAGCAACCCACACTTCCTATGAGAAATCATGTAATTCAACCTTCTCTCTCTCTCTCTCTCTCTCTCTCTCTCTCTCTCTCTCTCTCTCTCTCTCTCTCAGTAGTACTGTAGCAACAGCAGATATGTGAGTCGGCCTTTGTGCTAATAGTAATATCTTCACCGTTGAGAAATAAAGTTCAATCAATCAATCAATCAATCAATCTCTCTCTGCCTAGTTTTATAGCACAGAAAATAATGATTATACCAAAGCACATACAAACAATGCATTTCAAGGTGCTGGTTATCAATGGTCAACATCGGCCATCCCTATGATTTGCAGTTGTTAATGTTATGGTCAATGACAGAGGGAGAACTAAAAGACAACCAGAGCAGACAAAAGAGGGAGGGGGGAGGTTACCTGAAGAGAGCACATGGCGCTGGTACTGCTGCTAGACGTTGCCTCGCTGGCCTTTGCGACGCTGTGTGTGCTGCTGGCTGCATCCGACGAAGCTGCTGCAGGTGTTGCCGGACCATGCATCCTCATCATTTTGTTGACTTTGCGATCCTCGGCGATCTCCTTCAGCACCCGTTCATGCTCCTTCACAAACACACAGACACTTTCACTTTCCAGTTAGATGACGTACAGCAATCAAATTCCTGTCTGAACAAGCCAATTATTCAGAGTGAAGACATCAGATTCACACATGTATATAAAATATATAATATTTCTCAGTTCTGACAGGAATTCACAAATCTGTGACCAAAAACAGCAAAAACACTAAAATACAGTTTTGTTCATTTCTCAGTTCTCAAGAATGACTCATGCCACCCCTGATTTGATGAAATTCCAACTACAAACTAAAGAAAATCTGATGTCTAAATGTGACCTTCAGACCCATCAGCTGTTTCATCATGCACCACATTTTTCCCAGCACCTGTGGTACCACACCATGCACCTGTGGTACCATGCCACTGACTGTGGTACCGCTCCTCTAAAAATCCCAGCTTCTGTTGCCAAGAAGCACCCCTGAGGCATCACTTCTTTAGTCATTAATTTATTAATCTAAACAAAGGAGTTGGGAGAAAGGAAAACAAACAAAAAAACATTAAACAGCATACCCATTTGGCTTGTATTTTTTCAAACAAAGGAGTTTGGAGAATGGAAAACCAAACCAAAAACATCCAACAGCATACCCGTTTGGCTTGTATTTTATCAAGTTTCGCCTGTCGGTGAGCCTCTGCACGCTCCTTCTCCTCAAAGCTCTTTTGGTGCGCAATTTTCTCTTCTGTCAAATGCAGGCGACTGACCACCTGCTGCTCCATGTCCAAGTCTGACGTGGGCTCAGCAGTCGAAGCAGATGGGACGGAAGAGGACTGCCCAGCAGCTCCACTCGATGCCACATCGTCTGGGATGGGCAAAGGGCTAGAAAATGGCGCCTGTGTGTCCGGCTCCAGGTCTGGGAAGCGCCTGGTCTGGTTGCCCTGTGGAGGGCCGCGGAGAAGGAAACAATGTCATGTAGGGCCAGTGGGACTCACTTCTTAGACCGTACTGCTATGAAATGAAAACTGTGTGCTGTGACAGTTCTTCAGATGAAAGCAAGCATCATACAGTGGGACTCACTTCTTAGACCATACTCCTGTGAAATGAAAACTGTGCACAGCGACAGTTCTTCAGATGAAGCAAACATCATACAATGGGATTCACTTCTTAGACCATACTCCCATGAAATGAAAACTGTGCACTGCGACAGTTCTTGAGGCCTGCCACAAATGCCTGCTTGCCCACTGTTTTCAGATACAGTTACATGGCAATGCCATGTCATGGGCGGCTCACTGGAAGTGTCAGTACACTGAAGCTTGTTCACTGCCATGAGATCATCCCGTCAGGTCTTCATGCCTGTTTAGTAAATGCCTTGCAAGTTGACTCAACCGGCATTTCAAGGTGCTGGTTATCAATGGTCAACATCGGCCATCCCTATGATTTGCAGTTGTTAATGTTATGGTCAATGTTTCCAGTCACCGTCAGTGATAGAAAAAACTTCATAATGCTGCCAACTCTTCACAGCCCCTCCCACTTAAAAAGTGTAAATCTAACTAACACTGTAACAGTACACTTTTGCACAGGTTTACACTTCAAAGATTTTAGCTATTTTCATGCTAATTAAAACTCAACACAGCAGTCTAAAGCTTTAAGCAATCATAGTGTAGGGGACATTTTCAAATCCCAGAAGAAAAAAATAAAATAATAATAAAGAAGTAAAATTGCCAAAAGTTAAGCAAAAAGTCCACAATGACATCAATCACTTAGACACCCACTGTCAGACATTTTAATAATAATAATAATGAATACTTAGAGCGCCTAACCCGTACAGGCCCTAAGAGCTTACACTTGTTTATTTACCAGGTTGCTGTGGTTACATTTGCAATCTGAACCAGAATTAAATCAGAAGTCTGGTATCATTATCACTCCAAATGCATAATCTGTTTCTAATTCTTTCCGACCACAGCTCTGCGTTCCAGATAGCAGGCAATGTACAATGCAATGTGAGCCATCCTCAGTCATGCTCCACAGCCAAGATGAGCGCAGCTCACATCCATCCCAGGACAGCAAAGTGTAAGCGCACCACCCAGCGTTCAGCTCCCAAATTCTCACCCATGCAAATGGCCCCCATGCTAAGTCTAGCCAACACTTGCTGAGTTCAAAGCTGCACACCATGTCATCATTGGTACAGTAGCATCAGACTAAGTCAAGGTACAGTAGTATCAGACTAAGTCAAGTGAGCCGAATGACCAAGTCTAGACTCCGAGTCTGATCAGTGATGTAGTCAGCACTTACCAATTTCAAAGTTGGCACCGCAGATCCTTGAGATGCATAGCCAGGCTTTCCTGCCAGAAGCCTGAGTAAAAGAAGGTCATAAAATCAAATCCAACTCCCACACTGTGTTTCTGCATACATCTCTTAGCTTCCAATCCTGTTAGATGTGATCTTGTGTTATACGTAGATTGTGAGATAGCCATTATTCTGTCACTTTCCATTATTCGTTAATATGTTTTTGTAATTCTCTCTCTCTCTCTCTCTCTCTCTCTCTCTCTCTCTCTCTCTCTCCTAAAAAAATGTTTTGAACTGGTCTTACTTTGCCTTATTATTGTTCTGTTCATATGATGTGATGTTTTAGACAGAAATTAGTTTTGTTTTGTTTTTCAGTCATTTTTTTCTCTAGCGTATTTAATTGAATTCTTGTTTGATGTATTGAGTGTTGCAGTGTTTGTCATCAGGGACAGATTTGTAAAAAAGCTGACACTGATTAAATCTTTATCCCTGTGTAATAAAGTATTATCTTATCCTACTCTCTCTCTCTCTTTCTCTCTCTCTTTGCCATTTGAGTTTTACATCACATAATATTCATTACATCACACCTATTACACATCATTGTCATGCCAACATTCTTCTAAGCACTTAACAAGAAAACAACGTCCAGCTCAACCCAAAAGAGGTCAGTTATTTTGCTTCTCACCTCATTTTTCATTGTTTTTAACCATTTAACTGTTGCTTGACAAAGGTGATTACCCCAAAAATTTGCAGATTGTGTATCTGTGTTATAATAAATAAGCATTCTTTTGAACCTTTTATGTGTTTGGATCTTAACTGAAAACAGCTAAGTTGCCACAATCAAAGTTAAAGCAAAGTTAGTCACAATCATGCTGATCAGTCTCTGTGACGCTTACACTAGACTTATGACTACATATGTATAACTTGACATACCACTCCACAGCCTCTTGAGTGGATATTTTTCCATACTGTACAGCATCCTGTGCGTCCTGAAGCTCAAAGCCCATGGACATCAGGGCCGCAATCATATCATCCAAAGACTGCCACCAGGAACATGCATGCAGATTGCAGAGCAACATAAGCATTTTGGGTGCTAACAAAAATAACATACTTGCTAAGTGACCTATGAAACAGTTTCACTGACCCCCCCCCCCCCCCCCACGTGTGTTTTTGATCCAGTCTCAATCAAAATTACTGTTGAGAAAAGCTTCATGTCTCGATTTCCTAACTGTGTTGTTATGTTTATTACGCTTTGAAAAAGAATGTGAAAATTCACCCCGATCTCGGTACCCCTATGGCCCTAAGCACTGCCTTCTGTCAGGATGCGCATAGGTTGCGAACACCGCTTGCTGTAAGCAGTTTTCAGACGCGGAGTGTTGGATGTACGCTAGTCCAGCCATGATGAAATCTATATCAATCAAAAGTGCTGTTGCTAAGCTTTCTTTCCATATCCATGATGGCTGCCTTCAACAAGCAGAAGTCCTGAATAAAGTTGTTTGAAATGTGTTTAACAGATTTTGTACTATTTTTAGACCACGGACACTCTCATAAAAAATATCAGTAGAAAGATCAATCTTTCTTCTTCAAAGTTATACTAAAATAACAGTTCAAAACTATTCATACATCCAACACTCAGCCACCAAAACGTGATAACAAAGAGATTTTATTACCACAACCGCACTGTCAGCCATGGCCGCTGAGGCGACCGCACAAGCGATCGTGCGTGCCAAGTTGGTGGATTCTCCACTATCAGAGTGCTCTACATTGCGTGTAAACAATTTTGTTGATGAGTAAAATTATCAATCTTTTTCTTGAAAACCAGATTAAGCTGTCAAACGAATGATTCTGTCAGTAAAAATGAAAAATGAAGCGGTCTGTGAACGATCGCAAACATGGGCGAGAGCTGGTTTGGGTGTCAATGGGATGATCGACAAATTTATTTATAAACAGCAATTTTAGCAAACTTTTCTACTAATGACAGTCTAGGAGAGGCTTTATTGGTAATATCCAAGGAGACAGTCAGAAATTCCTGGGACATTTCAAGTGCCATTTTGGGCCACAAATATCATCAGAATCTCTCAAACAGATCTAGGGAATGAAGCCAACATTTGCAACAAACGTGACTGATTCAGTCTGTAAATGGGTGAGTGGATCAATTGTTTTACTGACATCAGCACTCAGGAAGCCTGCAGGGTTACTCAGAAATTAGATCTAGATCAAATGTCTGAAAGGAGCATAGGCATACTGAAGGACACATGTATACATATATGATTACACTCACTTTCTGTTGCAAATTTAGGGTTTATTTGTTTGGTATGTATTAGGTAAATGGCTGCAAAAAGAAGATGTTGCCAAGACTGCTGTGCACTTTGCTTTGAAATGGGGGTTTGAAGTCACAGCAACAATTTCAAAATGTTGGAGACAGAGGATTTTGGGGACATCGCTTCCTCATATATGCCTTTGAAACGGGGCCTGTAAGATGATGCAAGGTCACCCTGAAAAAAATGGACTTTTAAATTTTCTCTGTGATCAATCAAAAAAGCATGGCATCATGTAGAGTTCTTAACTGTGGTTATTTTGGTACAAATAGTAAGGTGATAGGACAAGTAGAAGAGGAGTTATGATTTTTTTTACCATTTTTAAGATTGACGGATGGCATTTTTTATGAATTTAGCAAGTTTGATGTGAAATATCTGGAAGAATAATCAAAATGAAAGTCTAAAAAAAATTGGGCGTTTTATTTGTACTGTGGAGAATGAGATTCCTAAATATTAGACAGGTCATATGCAAAATAGCTTCCAGGTGGGACCTTAAATCTCAGGATTTCTCTAATTTGCATTTTGTGGGCAAATTGGGGCAACAACAAAAAAATCTTAACTTCGGAACTACACAAGTGATCAACATAAAATGTGTATCACTGAAATCAGATAAAAAAAGATCTATGCAAATATATAAAGTCTGATAGTCAACTACTGATTTTCAAAATCACTTTGGACTACCTAACACTACAGAACATGCATGTTTCAACTTTCATTGTCTGGTGACATACTTATGCAATGACTCATTTGACGGTTTCACTGATAATGACTGATCTATTTCAATCTAGTACACAGCACATGCATGTACAATGATGTGTGCATTTGACTTGTAAGGATGGCATGTGTGTGTGTGTGTGTGTGTGTGTGTGTGTACATGTGTGTGTGTGAGTGTGTGTGTGTGTGTGTGTGTGTGTGTGTGTGTGTGTGTGTGTGTGTGTGTGTGCACCTGTATTACTATTAGGTTACAAGTGCACCCTCTTAGCTAAGTTCTAACTGAACTTTCAAATTCAACTTCTTTGTCTTCTTCTTGTTATTGTCAAGGACTGGGCTCTCTCAGAGTGTTGTAAGTCCTGCAGCGATGTGTGTCTAAAGGTGGTCACAGTCAATGCCTTGGATGTTACTAAAACAATAAAATAAATAAAACAGCTAATCCAACCTTAATAGTTCTATATTACATGATCTTGATGTTTGTGAGGAGCTAACACTACCACTACTAGTACTACTACTAGCTGGGGACTGGCTGCAGGCTGTGAAGATTGCGGCCTCGTCGACTCTAGAAAGACTTTTAAGTTTTATAGATCTAGCTCAGTAGCTGAAGACAATAAGTGAGACACATGCTCACTCCTTACCTCCCCTCCCCCCCTCCCTTCCTCCCCCACAAAAAGTGGACACACTCTCCCCAAACAGAACTGATAGTTTGACTTGAGACCAAAGCCTGGAAACAGTGAGACCGACCACATGGCAGCAAGGTTCCGACTTCGATGACACGGCTCACACCAAAATTGATGCGTTGCCCTTGGTACGAAAGCATTAACTGAACTGCAAACGAACTCTGCACTTTTTTCATTTATGCAAAACGTTTTTCGTCCCTGCAAATGTCTTGACTGTACTTTGTCCCTCAAAAGAAGACAAAGATCGCTGGTGGATAACGTCTTCTGTGTACAGTCACTCACTGATGGCTCGGTCAGACTGCAAACGGACAACGCAATATTCCTAACCTTGTACACCCAGCCAGTTAAAAAATGAACTCAATGCAGCCAGTCGTAAAACATGAAACACTTTTCTCGTTGCAGAGACACAAAACTGCTACTAAGGCCAAATTACATCGTTTCACGTCAATAACTCAAAGGCACAACAATGTTTACAAACTTTACCTGCGAAGCCATTTTGAAAGATTACAAAATGTGGAGCGGATAATATACGGATTATAAACCAAAACCACTTCATGTTGTCACGTGATTCCTCAAGTTGCTTTTGTTGAGGGGGCGGCTGTGTGGGGATTAATAAGACGTACGATATCAGCAGTTAACGTTTGCTTTTTTGTCTAGAGGTAGAGAGTTAATCTCATTTTATAAATTGTTTATAGTGGTTATTGTATTTCGTGTGTGTCAGCGATTGAATGGGCTTGTAAGTGGGAGAGAACTGGTCACTCCGGCGTGCGGTTGAGTGTGGGTGGGTGTTGGGCAGTATAAACATGTGTGCGTGTGTGTGTGCGCGCGCGAGCGCGCGCGACTGTGGTTGACAATTTAAAGTGCGTCATTTTGACTTGTTATGGACTCTCCCTCTCTCTTCGTTTCTCCATGGCGGACTGTCGTTGTTTTGTTTTTGTTCGTTTTTCATCCGAGGTCAGCGTGTGTCACGTGCGTTAGCCTCTTCCCCGGCGCGAAAAGCAGGGCCTGCACACCATCTGTAGGCCACTGTCTCAAAAAGTAATGCGTTTATGCCAGATACCTCGATGCTGCAACGTGTTCAACAGATACGGACAAAATAAAGGGCCAGGTACAGATTGCGGGGGTGAAAAAGCGCGACGGGCAAGCGTGTGTGAATTTGTCATGGACCTTATATATATATATATATATATATATATATATATATAGCTCCATGGAATTTGTACTCCGTTCTAACAAGTCTTTCAGGGAGTCCATCATGCAAGTCTTTTTGCCACAGTTTGATAGCTTACCTCCTTGGTGACAAATATGTTTCAACAGTTACTCAGCGCTTATGCTCTCCCTTCCTTTGAGGAAATGGAGAAGATAATGTGGAGAAAAGCCCTTCTATTAAAGTACATCGGGTTACCGATCCCCTGTTTTTTAAAATCTACGTTCACTATTGGTGAAACTGTCTTTGTAAGTTTTGAAGTTGAAAAGATGAGAATGTTTTTAGTTCAGTCAATAGTTCGTTGGTACTGGGTCTTAGTGCGGTCGTGGGGTGCAGTAGTCTCCTTCCCATGTGAAGGCACTGGCCAAAGTATGGTTCCAATTAGCGCCGGTCAGTTGGCCGAGCTGTAGACAACAAGCCTCCCTGTTCATGGCACGGGCATGGAAGAGCTGCCTTCCCTTTTCTGTTACAAATTCTTCTTTTATTCCAAATTCTGGGCCACCGATGCCGTATTTTTGAAGGTATAAAAGACCGTCCATTTTAATCCCCGCATCAACATGGTTCAGGAGCTGTGTGAGAGTCGAGGTGGACGTCCTGGACTGTCCGTCCTAACGAGCCTTCTGGTTTCTGTGGACGTAAAGATTTATTGCACCATGCTTCGGCATTGGTTACAACTTGTCCCTAATATGTCAACTGACATCTGAGGACATAAAGCATCACTTCATCATCATCATCATCCCCGCATCAGATCGCTCAGATAGTTCAGGAGCTGTGTGAGAGTCAAGGTGGCCGTCCTGGGCTGTCCGTCCTAACAAGCCTTCTGGTTTCTGTGGACGTAAAGCTATATTGAACCATGCTTCGGCATTGGTCACAGCTTGTCCCTAATATGTCAACTGACATCTGAGGACATTAAGCATCACTTCATCATCATCATCCCTGCATCATAGTTCAGGAGCTGTGTGAGAGTCGAGGTGGCTGTCCTGGGCTGTCCGTCCTAACAAGCCTTCTGGTTTCCGTGGACGTAAAGAATTATTGAACCATGCTTCGGCATTGGTCACAACTTGTCCCTAATATGTCAACTGACATCTGAGGACATTAAGCATCACTTCACCACCACCATCCCTGCACCACTCGCCCTCACAGAAATTTAAGGACCGTGTGCCCTCTTTTGCAGTCACTTTGCCAAGTCTCCAGGTCAGTCACCAAGTTCGTCTCCAAGTCAGTCAGTCTCTTAAGTCTCCAAGTTTTTCATTCTTGCAGCTAGAGTTTTGATTTAGACCCAACTTAATCCACATTCAGCAGGTTGGTTTGTCTATCTTTTACCTTCCTAGTTTTTGGACTAATGTTTTATTGTTGTTTGATTGTGTTTTTGTGTTTTTGTTTGATCTTGCCATAAGATCTGGCGTCGCTGATGTTTCATTATTTTTCACGTTCGCTTAAATGATTAAGTACAGGGGCCAGCTTCATGGTAGCCACGAGTTGTTTCAGATATATGGGTTATAACACTTTTTTTCATTTCATGATTGATGTGTTGAATCTTAAAATGTGTTTTACTACAGATGTTCTGACTGAGAGGTCAGGTTCGTTATCCGAGCCTGGCTCCATTTTTTCCATTCTGATCTAAACCTCTTAATGGAGTTCCTTTATTTTACTGGTTAGAAAAGGCCTGTTCCACTTATCCTCGATTAACAGGTTCAACTTTTCTATTTAATATTATGTGAAAAGGCCAGCTCCGCGATAGTCCGCGATTAGCTTTGTTTGACCTTTCCATAAATAATTCTCTTGTGTATTCCATCTTCCACTATCCACAGACTTGGAAGATACCTTAAGGTTTTCTTCCATAAATTCAGTGTAAGACCCTACTGAGAAATTATAAAGTGAGGTGATGCTTTTGATGATACACCGGTTGTGAACTGTCTTTTCACAGGTTTGTAGCTCAGACTTTTGTAACCCGCACGGATGATTTTGTGTTGACTTAATTGTTGTTTATGTTAAATTCTCAGGGAATGAGACAACCAGATAAAGTTTACCTAGCTATATTGGCTTTTCAAACCTTTGTGCCTTCTAACCCCTTCTTTTGTCTGCTTATGACATGCTTGTGACTTATGTTTTTGATCAATAATGTTTGGAACTTTCATTCTCCACTTGAATTTGTGTTAAAAGAGAGGTGGGAGTTGAGCGAGAAAAAATTTGAACGATTTTGTGAGTGAGTGTGGATGTGGGTGTGTGGTCTGGATCACTTCCTGGTAGTCATGAGATGCCACATGCAAGTAATTAACTCAGACATGTTTATAACCTTTGTGCCTTCTAACACCTTCTTTTGTCTGCTTATGACATGCTTGTGACTTATGTTTTTGATTCAATAATATTTGGAACTTTCATTCTCCACTTGAACTTGTGTTGAAAGAGAGGTGGGAGTTGAGCGAGAAAAAATTTGAACAATTTTGTGAGTGAGTGTGTGGATGTGTGTGTGTGTGTGCTGAATCACTTCCTGATAGTCATGTGATGCCACGTGCAAGTAATTAACTCAGACATGTTTATAACCTAACCTGCTAGGGTTCTCAGTTGCGGTGGCCACAGAATTGCTCGACGACATTTGATCCCTTCACACTAGAGAGCTCAATGATATTTGATCCCTTCACGCATGAGACATTACAATAAGATCAAGATCCTGTGAGAGGCTACAGGTGGGTGCATGTATACTACAGCCCTTATAACACAAGGACACAGCCATGACAAACATCTGTAAATTTGTGCTATAATGCCTGGAATGAATTAGTAGGATCCATGTTCACTGGTAGCACTAATGCAGCTTGTAAGCTGGCTATAGGAAAGCAAAACTAAAGTTCCCACAAAAAATATTCCTAATGGCATATATATATATATATATATTACCACACACACACATACAATATCTCTCTCTCTCTCTCTCTCTCTCTCTCTCTCTCTCTCTCTCTCTCTCACACACACACACACACACACACACACACACACACACACACACACACACACACACACAAAGTAGCACTGGGACTTTTTTGACACATATTCTTTGTATTACTCATGAATGAAACAAAATGCAAAAGACATATTTAAAAAGTCATTGAAACATCCCAGCCCTCTCTTCCTAAATATTTATTTACAATAACTTTTAAAAGGAGACATGACCCCCCCCCCCCCCAAAAAAAAAGAGATTATGTACTCAAAATTTCAGTGCTTCCTGATGAGCTGTGTATTTATTGCACCTGATTCACATGTTATCTATTTCACAAAATGTAACAAAAAGCTATTGTGTTAGCTATATGTTGTGTGCATTACGTAGATTAAGAGTTTAAGTCATCATTTCAATCAAAAGCACAATGATGGTAAAACTGCCAAACACAGCAAAGTTAGCTGAGGTAAAAAGCACCCAGACTCCACTCCATTTGTCATATTTACTGACAATACAAAAACAAGATGAATGCAGACATCAGAAAATTATGTACCACAAGCTAGAGAAACTATGTGGATAATATATGACTTGCTCTATGTAATCTATTGCTGTGACTACCCCCCACCCCCTCCCCAAGTCCTGTGGAGTGCAATATTTACACAAAAGACAGGTAACTAAAATGCAATGTTCATGTGAAATGATTGCAAAGAACATAGCTAACAAGTTGTGTGCAGTCAAAACCAGTGTGAAATGACTGGAAAGAACTAACAAATGTATTTAATGCACAATCAATATAATACAAACCAACATCAAAGAAAAAACAATGCATTAAAGCATTAAAACAAACACAAAAGACACTGCCTACATGCAAACCTATGCATATTGTAAAAACCTTATTTCCATTTTGTTCCTTTGTGTTTAATAAAAGCTACACTAAAAAGTATGGTTCTAAACTAACTATATTGTGTAGATTCAACATCCTTGCTGCACATGACTGAAGTGTAAACACACCATTACATCACTTAAGTTACACAGAAGTTCACAGGTTGAGGGCATCATGTTGACCTTGAAAAAAGATTTGCACTCTGTGCATTTTGCAAGCCCTATTTTTCCCCAAACATCTTACAATTGCACAAACTACTGTTTTTTTGAGGAAAAATAATACTGATGGCCGTAGACACTGTTTCGAGGGAGTTCACTGTGGAAAAGGAAGATGTTTATCCACATCATTATAACCCTTGTACCATTCAGTGTACTAATGTCTACATAAACATCACAGGACCAGCTACAGGTGTTAATTGTATTCTTTGCAACCGATACCTGCCAAGAGTAACTTTTTTGGCACCTGAAAACTACATTTGCACTATATACAAATAATTTAGTCTTTACAGACTAGAAATAGAATGCACATAAAAATCCCTCCCCCCACAAAAGGAGACAAAAATCAACCAGCTACCATGAAAATGCACACAAAAAACATTATATATATATATAAAAACAACCATTTTCAGCTGATATCCAACTGAGATCAAATCAACTGTTGCTGCAAAGCATTACGCAAGTCGACCATGACCACAGCACATTCAGTGAGAGACTACTGAAGATTCACAGCTGCTGGTTAAAGTCAAGGTTTGACTGTCCTGCAAACATTAATCACCCTGTATCTGCCCCCACCCACCCACCCCTTTTTTCTTCTTCTTTTTTCTTTTTCTTCTTCTTTTTTCTTTTTCTTCTTCTTTTTTCTTGTTGAACAGCCAACCTCAATGGTGCTACACTTGAAGGGGTGGTTGGGGTTGTGTGCAAAGTAGAAAAAGAACCAAAATGAAAGATTCAGATTATGAACATTGTGCTTACTAGATACTCAAGCCGATAGTAATATGTGTAACAGATTCTATACTGATGTAATGTAACTGGAAAGGTGAACTGTAAGAAGAAATTATGTCCACATGAAATGACAAGTAACAAAACTATAAATATTGTCTCAAACCACTAAGGTTATTTTCTGAAACATGCAGAAGAAATAAATGTACACGGAAACCCAATACTAAAGTGAATAAAAACAATCTATATAGACAATTTTGTGCATGTGGCACAGACAATTTTGTGCATGTGGCACATATTGTCACATTTTGACACAGTGACAGTGACGAAAATAATCAAGCACAGCAAAGTATAATCAAACATTTACTGAAGAAAAAATCTTCCTTCAAATCACATTTCATATACGTCTCATCACAACAAGAATAGTAAGTATTTCAACTGTATGTAAGGCATTTGACACATAAATGATATATATACATGAATTCAATATATCGACCTGAACTTTGTCCATGAGGTCTGAAGACAAAACAGACATTGTGATGACAGATTCTGCAGCAAACATTGAGAATAAACTTCTGCACCTTTCTGAATCTTCAGAGAGGAATAATAAAGTTTCTGCCATGAGAAATCTATGTCAAAACAACATAGTTATGATACAGCCATGTCCACAAATAGTCATCATTTTCCATTTGCTTTACCATACATTACATTACAATTTGCACCTCTCTGACCGTTCCTTTAAATCTCCGGGAGAGAAAAAGAAAAACGTAGTTGCAATGAAAATGAGTAAATTTATGAAAACCTGTCCACTGCGCTCTGAGAAAAACAGACCAGTGACATCTGCTGCTCTCTCCATTTCTTGCTACAGAAGAAAGTCTGTATTTTACCTAAAACTGACAAAGACTACAAAGTTGTCTGAGTGTCACTTTATGACAACAACAAAATTTGACCCATGGCCTCTGACTGTCCAGCCAGCGCTACTGGAAATAGAAGATTTTTTTCATTTTCTTCTTCAGAAAAAAAAGGATCACAGTGGTTTATATAAATCTGAGAAAATCAATGCTGAAAGGTCTAAAAGAAAAGTAAAGAAGTATATCACAGGTATAAATGTTTCAGCTTAACATGATATCTATTATCACATGTCTTTGTTTTCTGTTTTCTTTTGTATTGTTTGGTGGTGCTGAACTTTCATTTAACCAAAATATGGCTGTATCACTGGCATGCAAACCTGTTCTATTACTATTCTGACCTTGGCTTAAAGGAGCTACCCTTCTTAAAACATGTTTTGTCCATGAAGGCCAGTCTCTCTCTATGGCATTAAAATAAAACATAAAAACTGAGGATTCTGTTTTAAAATGCTCCATTGATTTTGTTTTCAGTTTGGAGTCCTCTGGCATCAGTAACAGTGGGATTTGACTGCAGAAAACACTGTCAGATGCAACAGCTGGCCAAATGGTACCCATAGCCTCTTAGATCTTGTCCCTCCGGCTATGTGAGCAGGTACCTTTCACATCTGATATCAGAGAGAGCATGTGCAACACAGACAAGCTACAACTGACTTGTCATAAATAGATGTGTGAAGCCAGTCCCAAAATTGTTTTGCACTAACAGGAAGATTCAAACATAAACATCTCCAGAAAGCATTTTAATACATAACCTTTGGTTTTCATTTTTTTTATTGCAATCTCTTCTACTCACAGTCCAATCTCTTCTACTTGTCACCCTACACGTAAAAGAGATTGCAATAAAAAATATAAAAAATGCTTGTTTTGAGAAGGCCAGGTCCTTTAAATGGCATAATTAAACTGCCTGAATGGCAGGGCACACACATCACGCATGGACACAAGGGAAGGGGAGCTTACATGGACATGGGGGATAGTTAGCACAGCTAAACACAGGGAAAGAACGCATGAATAAACAAGTACAGAGGGTAGTCTGAACACATAAACAGTTCCTGGTGTACACAGGAATACCATCTTACTGTAGACCCTAATAAACAAAACAAAAACACACCTCTATAACTGATAAGCAACAACAGCAACAACAACAAAATAAGTGAACCAAAACAACACATCACCACCATCAACAACCAAATGTTTATCATCACTGACAACAACCAAATGTAAACGACACATACCAGGTGTGCACACAGATCCACAAAACTTTTGAATGATTTACATTTAAATGTGAGAATAATTCTTGGGAACCAGCTTCCTGTTTTTCTGTATATTGTTCCATGACCTTGAAAATAGGTCACAGTTATTGAAACCAAACCTCTGCCTGAGAAAATCATACCGCTAAATGTTCTGCAACAGATGAAAATGTACCAATTACTTCCCTAATTAGACACCATGGTGCTAGGTATGTGTTTCTGTGTAGGTCTCTAAGAACTAAATAAAAAGAAGTTTGATAGACCAAATATGAATTCTAAAGACAGGAATCCAACCCTGTGTTTCTGATGCACCTTTGACCTTCAAAAATAGGACATGGTTAATGAACATCAGTAGGAATATATATATATATATATATATATATATATATATATATATATATATGCCTTTGAACAATTAGTAAAAAATACCTGCAAATTCACAAATAGCTATTATTTCTAACACAGAGAAGAAGAAAAAATTAGACTTGTTTACATGATGCCCAAGTAAGACCAACATAGAAGTTTTGCCTAGATGAGAATGTGTTATTTACTAATGATATACATGCCAGTTGTTTACCATATTATAAAGAGTAGCTCAAGTGCTATGTCTGTGATATTACACATGCATAAACCTAACAATGGCATCATCATTGCCAGTCAAGTGACTGACTGCAAAGTAACTGCAGAGATGCAGAGACAGACTTTGCTGCATGGATGACTTGCTTGAGAGTTCCTATCCAATTAGCTCTAAACAATATAATACAGAATTCCAGTTTATTTCATCCATCTGTGATCATACTGGACCTCTAAATAGCAATCAAACCCTCAATGCAGACTGCGGTATCTTAAAACATTTACGATTTCACTTTCCAGTTATATATGTTCAAAATAAGATTATCAAAATAAAAATAAGCTTACATGCAGGTAAACAACAATTTATCATGCGAAGTCTGGAAGAACTTGCAAAAACAGTGTCTGACAAATCACAATGTTAGTTTGTCACGGACAGAATGGAAGAAAAAAAGAAGAGAAAAATATCCAGCAAACTCTCCGCTGACTTACATTCAAGCAGAAGTGGAAGTATACGACTTTCTTCTCTTACTCTTGCAACCTGAGCATGAGTCAAGGTCTGCAAAACTAGCAGGACTGTGAAGTGTGACAAAATTAATGCTGTGATCATTCAGAGCTTGCCTTGAAAATCTCACTTAAACAGTGTCAGAGGAAGACTAAACACAGTTTTACAAAGCCAGGAAACGTTTCTACTATCTTCTATCCATGCTAACAATAAAGTATTAATTAGGCATTCTCGTGTCCATTTTTGTAACATTCACATAACATTTGAACTCTGCCAAATAAAAACTTCTCCAGAAAACACAATTCTTTATCCAGGTCACCAACAGCTGGTATGCAAATGTGTAAAGTTCAACAAAGTTATTCTTACGCAACATTAAAAAATCTTACTGAAAGCTGCTTTCAGGAGAGAAAAAAACAATTTGTTGTATTTGTGCCCTGTCCTTCAAGCACTAATTAACACCCTTGTTTACGGCTTCCCAAAAAAGAGCTGTTAGAGTTTTGCTGGACCTGGAAATACATCAATTCTCTCCCTAAAGACCATGATCCACATTTGAGCAGTCACATGTCTGCAACATGATCTAGCAAATCACCAACATATTTTATGCAGCATGTGATACCACAAGTTCATGCCCTGACTGACGGAAAGGCAACTTTGGGTAACTTTTTACCGTTGAATCAAAGACCCCAGCAACAAAGAAACCACAGCACTGGTAGCATTATTATTTCCCTGTTAGAGCTAGGGCAAAAGCTGCCACATCTTTGTGAAATAATGACACCAAAGATGCATGGCAAAATAAACCAGTATTTTTGCTAGGGCAAAAGCACAAAAGCCGCTACATCTTCATGAAATAATGACACCAAAGATGTGAGGAAAAATAAACCAGTATTTTTGATTGCCTTCAAAATATAATAATCAGTTCATTAGATCAAATGTATTACATACTGGTAGTACTAGTTAGTAAGCTTGACTTACCAAAAATGCCTATATGAAAAATTCATGGGTTATTAGGCAGATTGTGTCGGGTCAGAATCAGATGAGAATGGAGCAAGTCTGAAGCCTACATCATTACATGATATAATCAGATGCTTGACAGTGACTTCATGGTCTCTGTTCCCATAGCAACTTATCATACACGTTGCAGCCATTTGACCAGGCTCAAAAGTGGATTATAGTCTTAAAACACATGCCATAGTCAAAAAAAGCATTTTCTGGGTGATGTTGTCCATGTACGCAACAAACCTTACAAAACTGAAATTTGACTGGATAAACCCCTACTGAGGAATATGATTTGCATTTCTGTCTTGACAACATCTCTTTGACTTTGAAATTAGGCCAAGGTCATCATGACAACAACAACAAAAATGGTACGAATGAGTATGTGAAACTTAATGGATGTTACCAACATGCAAAGTTGGAAAATCTATCTCACTGAACAAAGTCTCTGAGAAAAAACAACGGTCAAGCTTTTGCCACTGATGATGACAGCCAGACAGCATCGTGGCCAGATCATATACACAGTAGAAAGACTTACTTTGTCCATGCGAGCAATATGACACAAACATTCCATGACACTACACCACTATTCTGCAACATATAGCATCATGTGACCACTGTACAGGATCAAATGAACAAAAAAACCAAAACAAACCCACACAGATATATTGCATGAGATGACGGACGGAATTTTACATGATTACTGGCGTATGATGCTGATCAATCACCACAGCACAGTCAGCACTACAATGCCAGATGCTGATCAATCACCACAGCACAGTCAGTGCTACAATGCCAGATGATCAATCACCACAGCACAGTCAGCACTACAATGCCAGATGATCAATCACCACAGCACAGTCAGCACTACAATGCCAGATGCTGATCAATCACCACAGCACAGTCAGCACTACAATGCCAGATGCTGATCAATCACCACAGCACAGCCAGCGCTACAATGCCAGATGCTGATCAATCACCACAGCACAGTCAGCACTACAATGCCAGATGATCAATCACCACAGCACAGCCAGCGCTACAATGCCAGATGCTGATCAATCACCACAGCACAGTCAGCACTACAATGCCAGATGATCAATCACCACAGCACAGTCAGTGCTACAATGCCAGATGCTGATCAATCACCACAGCACAGTCAGCACTACAATGCCAGATGCTGATCAATCACCACAGCACAGTCAGCACTACAATGCCAGATGATCAATCACCACAGCACAGTCAGCACTACAATGCCAGATGCTGATCAATCACCACAGCACAGTCAGCACTACAATGCCAGATGCTGATCAATCACCACAGCACAGTCAGCACTACAATGCCAGATGATCAATCACCACAGCAGTCAGCACTACAATGCCAGATGATCAATCACCACAGCACAGTCAGTGCTACAATGCCAGATGCTGATCAATCACCACAGCACAGTCAGCACTACAATGCCAGATGATCAATCACCACAGCACAGTCAGCACTACAATGCCAGATGATCAATCACCACAGCACAGTCAGCACTACAATGCCAGATGCTGATCAATCACCACAGCACAGTCAGCACTACAATGCCAGATGATCAATCACCACAGCACAGTCAGCACTACAATGCCAGATGATCAATCACCACAGCACAGTCAGCACTACAATGCCAGATGCTGATCAATCACCACAGCACAGTCAGCACTACAATGCCAGATGATCAATCACCACAGCACAGTCAGTGCTACAATGCCAGATGATCAATCACCACAGCACAGTCAGCACTACAATGCCAGATGCTGATCAATCACCACAGCACAGTCAGCACTACAATGCCAGATGATCAATCACCACAGCACAGTCAGTGCTACAATGCCAGATGCTGATCAATCACCACAGCACAGTCAGCACTACAATGCCAGATGATCAATCACCACAGCACAGTCAGTGCTACAATGCCAGATGATCAATCACCACAGCACAGTCAGCACTACAATGCCAGATGCTGATCAATCACCACAGCACAGTCAGCACTACAATGCCAGATGATCAATCACCACAGCACAGTCAGGCTACAATGCCAGATGCTGATCAATCACCACAGCACAGTCAGCACTACAATGCCAGATGATCAATCACCACAGCACAGTCAGTGCTACAATGCCAGATGATCAATCACCACAGCACAGTCAGCACTACAATGCCAGATGCTGATCAATCATCACAGCACAGTCAGCACTACAATGCCAATCAACTGCCACCAGTGAACTCCACGAAAAACTAACTCTGAAGTCTTCAGAACTTGCATAACAATCTGAAATATTACAGCTATTTATAGTAATATCAGGCATTCCAACATGTGCACTGGTTAGTACAAGGAGGAAGACTGAAGCACCCGGCCTAAAAAAAAATCCAAGGAGGTTTACACACCCGAAGCCAATTGCACTACCACCAGAGGATGTGTACACCATAAAATACACCAGAAATACATATTTCAGTTTTCAGACTTTGTCTTTATAACACTCTGTAAACATCATCATTGTCATTAGTCTCAGTGCTAAACATTCCAACACGCACACCAATTACTTCAGTAACGAAGTTTAAGGTATTCAGCAAAAAAAGAGGCTTACAACCCTGATGCCACTTTTGCTGGTTTTAACTACCACTAGAAACCTTGCACACCACAACTACACGAGAAACTAGATATTTTAAGTTTTCAAAACTTCTACAGCGATGTGTAATTATTTTGGCTGTAAACCTGGATAATGTGGTATCTGACACACCAAAACAGAAAACTCCCTGAAGAAATGTGTTTGTGTGTGTGTGTGTGTGTGTTCACATATACCTGTGACAGGGGATGGAGGGCAGATTACCTATCACTTATCTTCATTCGTAATCCTTTTAAGTAAATGAACTCTGCATTTTATCTCACTGATATAATCTACAAAAATTCAGATTATGTAGACTGCATACATATATTTATCACAATCAGTATGTATCACACTTAGACATTTTGTTCTAAAATCACTTTATATATATATATATGCTCTAACCTGGCCTGTCATTTTTTCCTGCACAAGTTAGGTGTGGTACAAACTCCATAATGAAGCATTTCTGAACATTTTTAGAAGCCAATGGTGGGAGAAAATGTACAATCAAAAAGCAAGTATGATACATGCATTTGTGCACAAGTTTCCATTTTCATATATAATTCTCCTAAATGTCACTGATTTTTTAATGATAAGTAATTAATGAAGAAAGGTTGAACATTAATGTCTGTTAAAAAAAAATATGTCTAGCATTGTCGCAAACAAACAGAACAAATGTTCAGTCCTCTCAAATTGAGAACTTTTTTTTTTGCATTTGGGGGAATACATACACCGAGCTATTTGCTGACTTTCAGCTTTTTATTTGACCGAAAACAGCAGTTGAAATAAGGTTTCACTGGGTTCATGTTCCTGCAGAATCATCAAATCCTTGGACTGACAGCTTCAGGGTTTACTTGGAATGTTGCAGTTCTTAAATCCTCTTGATGATCTCCAAAAAAAAGTTATTTAAAAAAATAAAAAATATCAAGGTCAGTATGTGTTGAAATATTACATCTGCACAGAAAGAACTTTGCAAGAACACATAACTGATTTACTGATGCCTTTTTAGCACTGCTGATTTTGACCTCACATCTTAGCTACCAATCAAAATTAACTGACAAATCTAAATGAAGCTGTTTATCCTGCAAAGTTTGAAAGATCTTCAATTAGTTTCTGACAAAACACTGATGTTATGGCTTTTGCCAGGCCCCATGGACAGAATCATGATCAGCCCTTAAGTTAAACTGGTTATTATATCAATAAATTTGTTTTTAAATTTGTTTTTATATGTGTCGAAAACAACCACAACACTTTCAACTGACCAGTTCTTGCAGTTTCCAAGGGGAAGATTACATAACAAAATACACTTCTGCTGTCTCGGTTCAACTTTAATCATACCTCAAGATTTCCCTTCCCTAGATATATGCATGTCTTTGTTACAAGTTACAAGCACCGTTGGCAGTTTATTCTGTTGCACTCCATTGTCAGCATAAGTACATGTACAAAGTAATGTTTTCAAACTGGAATTTTCTAAGCATGTATGACAGTATGTAAACAATATGGAAATATGTCTGCACAAAAGCTGAGTGTGGATTGATATATATTATACATATATACAGGTCATTCTCCTGAAAACTGGTCAAAATTGTGACACAGAGGGTAAAAATTAAAAGGTGTTTTAAGCTTTTATTTGGAAATGAAAGCTTGCATCTCTTGTGTACAAAAATATAAGACATAAAGGGGCAGGGTGACAGGAATTTGGGTTAATTTGCATTATGTTACATCTAGGTCATGTCTCGCGTTTTACAGAAGAACCAGAAATGCATAAATAGAGTTGGGCTCAGGGTTGGGCCTTTTTTTTATTATACAGTATTTCCAAATTTAATAAAGGAATATCTGTCACTTCTACATAAAAACAAAAACTGTCCGTCACTTCAACGATTTTGGTTTAAAATGTCTTCTTCGAAGTATAGACATGCAAAAAATAGATTACACATTTTTTTTCCCTTCCCCCCCCCCCCCCCCCAAAATAATTTGAGGAGGGGGTGCTTAATTGGTTGAACCGATATATAAATATACATGTCAGAGGGATATTTGTTTCTTGCTTTCAAAAGTTAATAACCAATTGCCTTAAAATTTAGAAATTTGTCCACAGTTATGTGGACTCATCACAAGTACAAAAGGAATAAAGAAAAACACACTTAAACCTTGACCAAAAAATTAATAAAAAGATTTCATTACAAAAGCAATTTTTTTCCACATTTTCTTGATTGAAACGGTATTGCCCCCCTGCTTTGGGATATTGGGTACCAAAGAGTGGCGCAACTATCCACAGCCCCCCCAAGCCATATTCTCTGTCTCACACCCTGTGTAAAAGCAAGAAAATATTTTCAGGTGTCTTACCCTGTCTTGTGATTATGTACCATCAAACAAATTTTGGGATTGCAAAGTTTCATATTTCGAAGATCTAGTAGAAATAATTGTAGCTTTGATTTGAACATCCAAAATGATTTTTCTGAATGGTACTTGGTGATGATGAGCATCACCATCTAAGTTTCCTCAGAGATATTGTCCGGGGGCAAACTTCACTAAATTTTCAAAACCCTTCCTGGGACCTTGATTTGACTACAGCAAAGCAACCTTTTCACAAGATTTACAACATGCCTGTCAAATAATTTGGGGTCCCTCAAAAAATCAGCAGTTCAGAACTATAACGAAATAGTCATATTTGACTGTATGAACCAAAATCCGTACTGTGCCTTGACCTTGAAGATAGAAACCCATTTTTCGTATATGACACTCTGGCTTATAATGATGCCCACCAAGGGGTTTGTTTACAAATGGTTCAGCGATGCTATATCCAAACAAACAAACGAAATTTTTAAACCCTTTGGGCGGGCTTTGCCTTGAAAAAGATCCATTTCCTGGACACTTCTTTGTTATAAATCTACCTAAAAATTGAGTTTGGTTGCAAAAGACCACGGTTTTTTAAACAAATAAAATAAAAAACTTTTTTTGATTATATAAACCCACATGTGACCTTGACCTTTAAGATAGAAAACCCCTTTTTTTCCCCTGACATTCCAGTTTGGTTCACCCAATACCCAGTTTGGGTTTCAAAGTTGCAAACAAACACACCATTTGTGGGGGAAAAAATAGTGTCACGAGCATTACATCCCTACCACTGAAGACCCACAAACGCTTTTCCTTTTCTAGTAAAATATAAACCACACACAGGAAAAGGGAAACATTTGCCCAATCGCTGATGGGACTGTATTTTGGGTAGGTCAAGTCAATGGTCAAGCAGAAAATTATTTTTTGTGTGCCTTTCCGCCATGTAAGGAACCCGTCAACCACCCCTGAAGAAATGACTGTAATTTATTTTGTATCTTTCTTTTGTATCAAAAAGCATTAAAAAATAAGGTGAAAAGTGGGTTATCTACGCGTGAAAAAAAAAACAGTTTTTTTTTTCCGTTGTGAACAAGTCACAATATCGTGATACACCCCAAAAACACCCCAGTAACGTGCGAGACAGATTCTTTTCTTTGTTTGGAGTGTTAATTGCAAGCAACACACAATAAATACCCTTTGTATTTGACTGGCCTCCCTTTTTCATGAAAAATGTTTTTATTCAACATGAAGATTCAAGGAAACATCTGCGATCAGCTAACTTCCCAAAACCATGTCACAAATGGGGCCATGAAAATGTCAATTTTTTACCAAAAAAGTCAAGGGGAAGAAATAATGATGCTTTACCTATTGGGCTTTCCCTTATTTCCCAAAAACATTACTCAGAAATATAGGGTAGTTTAAAAGGTTTATGTTTTAGTTTAATTTTTATTTCATCGGGAAAGAAGCACCCTCTTTGTCCAGTTTTCTGGAGAATGACCCATATATAATTTCACAAAAACTCTAAATTATGTACACAAACATAGCACATACTCTGTAACTATAGATTTCTTTCATGAAAACAGATTTGCAGCCAAGACCAATGGGTCCATGAAAACAAATGGAGATAAAAATAATTCTGTTTGTGATTTATAGCTTCTATGTGTAGCATACAATCAACAAAAGCAGTTAACAAAATATGGCATCTTCCTTTAAAATGTGTTGTGACTCACAAAAACTCAGCTGAACCCAGCGCCCAAACATTGGGTGTGATGTAAATGTAAACATTCTGATGTGCATACTGATGAGTACACACTGCCAACTTATAATTGTTATGAGATTGTACCACCTCTGAATATGTACATTAGTTACGCTATTGCTAAACTTTTTCAAGTTTTATCAAAAGACTTTTGTGTACCGTCTCCAGCTAGTCATACTCTCTCTCTCTCTCTCTCTCTCTCTCTCTCTCTCTCTCTCTCTCTCTCTCTCAAAATATAGCAATTCAAGAAACATACATACACATCTTAAAAACTGCCCATAACACACTTACTTACATTAAAAACAACTATCATTCACACTACTAATGCTTCAGAGGGCAAAACACTTCAACTGTAATATATACATAAAACTCTGGTGCACACAATTCCATTGTCTGCTTACCAACATTCAAAATACATTGTCATTTGAACCCAAAACCATATCATTAAAGCCTTTCTCAACCCCCACCTCCCACCCCTGTTCTCAGTTCCCATACGCATCTCTGTGTGCGACGACTTGTGTGTAGGCAGGGGGAGGGGATGCCAGTTTACTCTGGAGGTGTTCCGGGTGGCTGTATGGTGGGGGTTCTCCCTGAGGATCTGAGAATGACTGTGGTCCGTGAGGCATTGTCACTGGGGTGGTGGCTGTGCACTGGAAGAAAGAAAAAAAGAAAAAAGGAAGGGGGGGTGGGGGGTGGGACCAGAACATCAGTCAGTCAGCCATTGCACCAGCCTGCTTGTTCATCCACCCCCTTTTCTCTCTTGCCCATTTCATGCAATGTCAGGCAACAGTCATGTCGCATTCATGATCCTAGATTACTTTATTATCTCATCAGAGAAATTAAATACGTTGTTGAACATATACCACATCACAGCAGACAATAACACATTGCATATTTTTAAACTCAAAGTAAGTAACTAACTTGGTGTTTTACACCCAGTCAACCATTACAGTTATATCAGGGCAATTAAAATTCAAAGAACAGTTGTTGAAAATACAGGTGATATAAAAGGGTACATATTAAACAAACTAGTAATTTATGTACAGGTACATTCAAAACCAGAGACACAACCCTTCAAGTTATTAGTAGGAGCTGTATTCTATGCCATGCTGATTTAAATGATGTAGGCGTATGTGGAAAATGTTCTTATATAATCATACAACTTTATTGCCATGTGTCAATGCAATTGCACAAGGGATATTTTGTGGTGCCAAGTACACTCATCACACATTCACTCCAATCATAAAACATCCTTAAATTACAACACCAGCAAACTGTATTGTATTTCTGATGTTCATGTAATTACAGCATTATAATTCTGATGTTCTATTACTTTATCTGACATTTTTCCTCTTTTTTTTCATTCCTGTTTCACTGTTTAGGCAACTTTTCATTTTCTGATTAGCATAAATGGGCTGAGTAGTAATCTGCTGTGCCATGCCTCAATGTTGGCCATCTCCCCTTCATGCTTTGGGTATGCTGTGCGCATTCTTGCCTACCAGTATCATTATACAGAGACATTGTCACATCTTGTACTCATCTTTTAAAGCTATCATTCTGACTCTGTGTGTGTGGTTGTGTGTGTGTGTGTGTGTGTGTGTGTGTGTGTGTGTGTGTGTGTGTGTGTGTGTGTGTGTGTGTGTGTGTGTGTGTGTGTGTGTGTGTGTGTGTGTGTGTGTGTGTGTGTGTGTGTGTGTGTGTGTGTGTGTGTGTGTGTGTGTGTGTGTGTGTGTGTGTGTGTGTGTGTGTGTGCATGTATGTGTGCACATCTGCATGCTCTCAGAAGTTTGTTTTGACTGTGTTTTGTTCTTTGCTTCGTAATGGGCTATGCGCTCCGATCTGGAGAAGTAGCACATCAAAGGGTACATTATTATTTTTTGTTGTTATTAGTCCTTTACTCACAGTCTGGACATAAGCAGGCTCCTGACCGAGAGGTTTATAGGCGTATCCACCTCCAAAGTCAGCAGAGGGCTGCGACTTCTCAGCTTCCACAGGCAAGCACACATGGACAGGAGGAACATGAAGAAAAGCAAGCCGCACCTACAATCAGAACACAACTGAAATAAAGACTGTGAAGAAAATTGCCAATGGTCTTGGTAGATATCTATATATGCACAAGCTTACAATTTTTGTTCACAAGCTCTTGGATGTCTTAATACAGCCTATGAAAACAACAGATTTTGAAGAAAAATGCTATTGTGATAATGGTAGATCGCGCGAAAGCTTGCAATAATTTTGAAAAGAACTGCTCTTGTGCTAATGAATATTATTTATTATGCACAAGCTGGTAATACAAATGACCTTTGCTCACAAGTTCATAGATTTTATTACACAGCCTAATCACTCACTTATTATAATATTAATGTAACTTTTTCTTTTTTTTTTTTTTTCTTTTCTTCTTCTTCTGTTAAGCTACACAGTGGTACAAACAGACTGATTAACTGGTTGTGTCATAATTGACATACCAAAAATACCACATGTCCCACACTTTGTAGGATTTGCAGCATAGGTTGTATCCACAGCAATACTCATCATCAGTGCACCTATAACAAGAAGAACACACATATAATGTACATTGAAAAGAAAAAAACACAAACAAACAAACCTACATCTGTTCAATTTCACATCATATCAATTGTATGGCTCATAGTCTTTTTAGCCTTTGCCTGCTACATCAAGATTTAGATGTACATATTGTGGTTAATATTATTCCTGTTAAAAGTGCTGCTTGTTAATGTTATTGTCCTAGCTTGTTTTCATAAGTTACATTTGCACAAAATATCCTATGTTCCCAATGTTTGTCAAGGAAGAAGGGTTATAAAACAGCTTCCTGTTCCTGCTAATACAATGTTGGATGGCAAGCTGTTCCAATAGTTTATATCTCTGTTACAGTAAAAGAAAATATATATAAAATTTACAACAACAAAAGGGGGGGGTATACAGATTAGTAAAAACTGTCTTCTTGCATAGCTTGTAAGGGTGCCCTGTGGTTCCAGCAGATTCACTCAGCTTGACCAAGAAACAGTTTCAGCATCATAAAATCCACATATATATATATATATATATATATATATATATATATATATATATATATATATAAAATTAAAAGTTTCAATCGAAGATTCATACCATCTCTTGTTCTTTTGTATTGCATGTCTAGGTTTGGTAATTTTAGTACCATTAATCTTTGATTTGTTCATGCTCCATATTTATTATTATTTATGCCAATAATTCACTTGGTTCAGCATCTTTGCACAATTTTCAATATACAAGTTTATGAGATACTTACATTTACAAGTTATTTATTGTTCAAACTTGCACCCACACAACATTACCATTTTTTATGCCATATATAAGATTGGCCTACCTGGATTTAAAAAGTGGTCCCATAACTGTTTTGTTTTAATACTGAATAATGATAAATGTAATTATAAACATGCCTGCTATTCTTTATAATAAAAAAGAAGGAAAAAAAAGAAGGAAAACTAAAATTAAACCACAATTTCTTTAAGTTTAAGCAATTAAATGTACAGGCAGGTTAAAAAAGAAAATTAAAAAAGAAGAAAAAAGGGCTGATTCATATCACTCAGTAAATCAACCAATACAAAACTAATAAATATAGTATGACCCATTACCTGACTGACCGTGACTAACCAACCAGCCAACATGTCAATATTCTATGACAAGAATTATGAACTTAAGAATGAAATGAACAAACAAATGAACAGGGCAAAAACAGCCCCAAAAAAGTAAACCATTTGATCTAACAAATGATTTAAACTAGTTAACAAACAAGGGTATATAAATCAATCAGTCACACCATTAAACTGTGAAACTGGAAAATCACAGCATCTACACTTTCAGCTGACTATTGTTAAAGATCACAATAATCTCAAGTGCAGTAAAATATATATCATATGAAAGAAGATCCTCTTTCCTAAACACAGCTTTACTATATTTACTATACTTACAATAGTACACACAATGCAATTCCCCATTTTTCACACTTCATTTAAAGTGAAAGAGACTAAGATGGCTGCCTAAATCTGAATGATGAGAAATATTAACTTACTTGTCGCTGTCACAATAGTAGCCTGCAGCCTGGAAGAGAAATCATTTGTAAATAAATGCACAATAACATATACATATCTTAGATCCAAACACATAAAACTATTAAAAGGTTCAAAAGAATGAGTTTACATATATATATATATATATATATATATATATAATATATATATATATATATATAAGTAAGTTGGTGTTTTATGCCCAGTCAACCAGTGTGGTTCAGGGCGAACAAAACAACAAATATTTATTACGACACAGACACACAATCTCCTAATTTTTGGGGTAATCCCCTTTGTCAAGCTACAATACAACACTGATCCTACCTACACATGGTAAAACTTAAAAGAAATGTCATGCCATGTAAAATGTAACTGTTCTCTCTTGTAGAACTTTATACAGTTTGTTATTCAGTTATATACATAGAAGTCATTCACCTTCATAATCAAAAATATCAACAGGATCTAACAAGTGCAAATCTTTAGCACAAGTAGACACTAGAAGTAGAATATATATATATATATAAATTCATGGATAAGTTCCCACAAAAGATTGTAAAGTTAGACTGACACAATGCCAGTACTATTAACTATAATTTTTAAATGGCTAAATTATAACTAAAATAATGCACAGTATATTCAGGTAATACATTCTTAAATTCTGTTTTTGTTCGTTTGTTTGTTTTTTAGACTAACATTAACAACAGCTACCATACAGCGAAAACTGTAAACTGTTACTTGTAAATTGAACAGTTGTTACTCAACTGTCAGTCAAAACATTTTTTAAAAAAAACTATTAAATTTGTTCCTAATAAAAAAAAAAACATAACCATGGATTACAGAACTTTTGCTCTGATAGTGACAGTCACATTTTCTCTTCTTTGTACTAATTACTATTGTCTTTTTTTGTAGTCCACATTCTCTCCACATCGACTCTTTCGCTGTAGTGTAACTAGTAAGTGTTACTGTTAGTTAAAACTGTTACGTTGTTGTGGTTCTCTTCTTTTTCTCCGCCTCCCTCCTCAAAACATTAAGCTGGATGCTTGCGCGCGCGTGAACAGTCAGTTTTTAAGACTAATGGCATGGCAGCAACAACAACAAAAACGACGCGCACTGCAATCCCAGATCTGAACGAGAAGGAAACAAAATCTCGCATGCCTTGTCAAACAACCTAATGATCATGATAAAGCCAAAAGGAGACAGGTAGAACCGAAAGAAGAAAGGTCAAATAGAGCCTTCGATCTTTATGAGTGTAAAAGACACAGTCATAATCTAAAAAAGGACTAAAAACTACTCACAACTTCAAAATATAGTGGCAGCAAAATCGCAGGCAGTGTTTTGGCAGCCATTTTGTGACCTATGACCTCTATAATTAAATGTTTTGGTTCGAGTTACACACACAACAAGCTAATAAAAAGTAGCAGCCAGCCTTCTATTGTCTTTATTCTAAGACACAAGTGAAGTTTTTGAATAATGTGCAGAGTCCTTGAGTAAATATTTTCAATAATCTACCAAACTATGTAAGAAAAATAAATATATATTTTTATTTGTGTATTTCAGTAGCCACGACTTGCAAAAGTCCGATGTGACTAATACCAGCTGGTAACAGGGTTTCTTTGCAGTTGAGGATCACTTGATAAGGAACAGCTTTTAATGCCACTCGTTATATTTTAACAAATCGTATTTCCTTTATATTTTTTTAGGGCGCTGCTGCAAACAACATTAACAACATTAACAACTATTTGCTTGTTTGTAAGTCGTTTAATTTCCAATCTGACTTTTCTACAGGAGACCCTCTCGTAGTCACGTGACAGTCACGTTACTGGCCCAGTGCATATGACACGAGTACTGTGTACTGAATGTCTGAACAATAAAACAGTTACCTTCCTACACATTTTCATTTTAATAAAAACAAAAGCAAAGAAAAAAGACTACAAGGCATTCGCCGTTTAGCAAGTATTCCACACACCACCACCCCTCCTCTGGTGCAAATATATGCTTAGTACCACTTTGAAAATACACTGCCACAGTGACACACACACACACACACACTGACACTGACACTGGCAGTGACACACACGGGCGCTCGTGAGTGCTTGATCCTATGGGTAACACTGAAACCATTGTTACTTACAAGTAGAATTGATGTCCGAAAATCACTATAACTCCGCAGAAATAACAAGATAAATAAACAATCGAGCGGATGCGCAGAATAAGTAGCGCTGCTCAGTGCATGACTCGGTTCCGTTTAGTTCCGTCAAACCTGTCACTGAGTCTGGATAGTTGGGGGGGGGGGGGGGGGGGAGGACTGAAAATGTGTTCACCAAACGAACTACCGACAGGTGCTTGCGAGAAGTAAATATTTTGTCAGTGTTGTGGCCTTCATCCTAGCGGCGTGACATTCATAACAAGTTTTCCAGTGTATCTAGCGCCTGTTGCTTGGCAGCCCTTGGCATCTCGGGTGGCTCGTGCAATACACGCCGCCGCGTGCAGCACACATGATAATGCCGCGCGGCATTCTACTACCATGATGGCAGAAAGTTTCTGTGTCTGTTTCGATTTAACACTTCCAAGTTACTCAAGCATTAAGGTAGTGGTCTCGTTTTTGACAAGATTCACCGAGTCAGTATATTATTTTGCCTTTTTTTCAGTCAGTTTTTCAGGCTCCCCCCCCCCCCCCCCCCCCCCCCCTTCCCCCCCAGTTTTTTCTCTCCATTTTTTTCTTCTTCAGTTTTCACGTGTGGTTTTTTTGTTTTGTTTTTGTTGTTGTGTGTGTGTGTGTGTGTGTGTGAGTGTCAGCGGTGTGTGTGTGGTGTGTGTGTGTGCGGTGTGTGTGTGTGTGTGTGTGTGTGTGAATCAGTTCAGTATTTGTTTGGTTGGTTGTTGTTGTTGTTGTTGTTGTTGTTGTTGTTGTTGTTTGTGTGTGTGTGTGTGTGTGTGTGTGTGTGTGTGTGTGTGTGTGTGTGTTGTGTTTGAGGGGACTAAGAGGGGGTCTCACAGTCAGTTTGTGCACTGATGAGCATATTTGTACGCGGACGAGCTTCAGACTGACGCCATCCCATGTACCAGGCCATTGAAGACCACAAATTAATCAAAAAAGTTTACATTCACTGACACATTATTATAATCAACAGAGACGGCGAAGAAAAATCTCGAATGGGAAGGGGTCATCGGGTCACTGACGTCTCAACTATCTAAATGAACCGACTCTTTCGTGTAAAACTGACAAAGCTGTTGTCATGCCGCTGTGTCCAATCGGCTTTGAGTTTTCGACGTTTGTCGATCCCATTGCATTGCTGGAAAAACTGACTCAGTAATGGAATTACCCGATCTAAAAATAAACGTAAGCAACTACCTGTTCAGCTGGAGCCTTCAGGTTTCAGCGACGTTTCGTGCATGCGAATTGAACGAAAGCCGCACTTATGGCTTCCCGTTGTGGGTTCACTTGCTGATTATTGTTAAGACAAGTTAACAGGTCTGCAGATCCGCAGCCGGGGTTTCTCACTGACTCAGATGCAGCCAGGACTCTTGTTACTTCCTATACTATCCTCTCACGGCTCGACTACTGCAACTGTCTCCTCGTGGGTACACCTAATTCTGTCATCCAACCTCTCCAGAAAATTCAAAACTTTGCTGCAAGACTCGTTCTCTTGGCACCCCGCCCCCACCATTCAACACCTCTCCTGGAAAAACTGCGCTGGCTTCCCGCATTTTAGAACGTATTAAATATAACTTGAAGTCGCTTGTATGTGTTTCAACGCAATGAATGGTTCTGGTCCTGCTTACCCTTCTGAACTGCTACATGTCTACACTCCGTCTCGTACTGACACGGTGTCTGTTCTTCTGACACCCGCATGCTGAAAATCCAGCAATACAAACGCAAGAGTCATGGCTTTCGTGCTTTCTCTTGCTTTC
>JABMCL010003241.1:377500-432500 GCA_018857735.1 Alviniconcha marisindica
GGGTTTGTTTAAACATCGAAGCGTGAGCAACTGTAGCTGTTTTGGAGCCCCACGGTCCCTGCCAAGAGAGCAAACCGCTGCCAAAAGTACACATCTGCAAGGAGAAGTGAAAAATTCTAACTGTGTCACGACCACTTGTTGATCATCGCGAAGAAAGTTGTAAGGTCGGCAAGGTGAACAACTCCAGTTTGTTGTGGTCGATATTGTTCTGCCTTCTCTGCGGCGCGGTCCGTTCTCTTCAGTTCCTTCGTTTACAGCCTGCGATGTGTATTCGTATATTCGTGGGATCGATTAAGTGCTGGGGATGGAAGTGTCAGCGGGAGGAATTGTGGTGCTTTATCCTCTGCAGGCGGGCGAGAGAATTTGATACTTGAACATTTGGCTGGTTCGCTTGTTAATGTTACACGTTTAGTCCGAGTGTCGTCTGAACTGACAACTTCTGTTCAGCGCTGCGGGATACCAGGATACAGTACACTTCTGTGGCCTGCAACTGTCAGCTAGAGGGGTGCCGCTTATCGATTGTTACGCCCACAGCACCAGAAATGTCTACAGGCGAGGGAGAGGAAACTGTAGAAGTTCTGTACGATTATTCTTACTCCGATGAGCAAGGCTTGGTTGAGATTCACGAAGGGGATGTTTACAGACTGTTGGAGAGGACCAACAGTGAATGGTGGCATGTGTGCGCCCTGGACAAAATTCCACCCGCCACAGAAGATGATGATGATGGCTTCTTTGTGCCAGCACAGTATGTTCGTGTTGTCAAGGGAAAAGCACCAAGTGACCGCGAGGTGGACAGTGCAGTATCTAGTCTTGATGATGTATTAGCAGCGGAGGAAGAAGAAAACTATGTGACTACCAACGCAGGACACACTGTGTTACACGATGGGGGTCAGTCCCAAGTTCAAGGAGGCCAGCCGGCTCCACACAGACCCCCTTCAGTCAATGGAATGGGGGAAAACATAGACACTGGTGGGGACTCGGATTATGTCAACTTGGATCAGTATCGAGCAGATGCCAGGATTCCCCCACTTGCCAATCAAAATGCATCTTCCACAGCTGTATGTGTTTTACTTTTCTCACTTTATAATATCCATGAGTAAAAATTTATTTTACACTACAGTACATTATTTGACTTAAAGTAAACTATGATTAAAGTGAACTATGATTTGCAACTGTTCTACAAGTGCTAGCAAAACATAGTGACTACTTCTAAAGACCAATAGGTAATACATGATCTGTGTACACAGTTATAAGTACCAATGTTTGCAATATGATTTTGTATTGTATTATCAGAGTTCACGTTAATGCATGTTTTATGCAAATTTTTTTGCAGTTTTAAAAACCATGTGTATGCACTTTTTAGATCATCATACATAATGCATGTATGCAAAAATCAAAGGGCTAATTTTGTGACTAGCCACCAATACCATATACCTCAAGGACTACAGTCACAGCCCCCCCCCCCCCCCCCCCCCCCCCCCCCCCAGCCTTGCTGTCCTTGCTGAACTGCCCTTCCTTGCCCTAGTTTTCAATGGCTAAATGTAGCAATCTATCAGCAACACTGTTTTACTGATTTCATTTTTGCAACACTGTTAGTGTTACTCAAACTACTGATTTCACTTTTGCAACACTGTTTTACTGATTTCACTTTTGCATGTTTTTTTCTTTTTCTTCTCCTCATCAGCATGATACAGGCTGTGAGAGAACTTTGTTTTAAGAGTGTAAATTAAGATTTGTGAGGGTGAGGGTGATGTGTGTGTGTGTGTGTGTGTGTGTGTGTCCACAAGAGAGGGAGAGAAAAAGTGAGGGGAGGAAGGAGAGGGAGAAAGTGTCAGGGCGGACAGGGGATGGAGTAGAGGGCCTCAAGAAGGGCAACTGAAGGGGAGTTAAAAATGTTAGGTTATTAATATTATTCTTGTGATGCATGTTCTAACTTCTGTTGTTTCTACTATCCTGTTGGAAGTGAAATTTGCCTCACAAGTCAACAAAAGTCTTCTCTGTTCTGTAAAAAGATGTAGCACTCAGTGGCATAATAAATAATATGTATACATACTGATAAAGTCATAATATTACGATATAGCAAAGTTGTTCCCCTGTTGAGTCAGTGCACTTAGCTTACTCCAATTACAACATGCACTGAATTTCAAAGGTTTTTGACTCCACAGTAAAGCCATGCGAGTCTATAGATCATCTGTAATGGGATTTTATTGCTGGCTGGATAATGCACAGGCCTGTAGACCTGTGCAATAGCTGGCATTGGACATCTGGATGGGACAGAGTGAAGGATTGAGCTTTTCCCAGTCAGCACTTGCACAGACTCGCCATGCAGTGGCCAGTGCTCGTCTTACCTTGTGCATAACACGCACAAAGATGTTGCACACATTAAAGATCCCATGTAGTCCACTTTTTGATAAGAGGTCTAACATGAGTTAACAACAGTTGGTGACATGGGAACACTCCTGAGATAACACAATAGTAGCAGAATGATCAAAATGATGAACGTGGCTGCTCCTACAAGTGGTAATGGAAAAAGAAGACTGATAAGTTGTCGCTGTGACAAGTATTGTCTGTGTTTGTCTGGACATCCAGCAGTTCTGTGTCTGCACATGGCAAAACTGGAAACTTGTGTAATAATAGTATACTAATATTACTGTTATCAAGTGAATGTTACTTTTGTAGTGTAGTTTTGGCAGTTGTCAACAAAGTAAAATCTTTCACTTGTTTCACTTTCAGACTTTGTATGAAGAGTACCTCCACTAAAATTGGACCTGTCAATACAGTTATCAGTGACCTGGCAAACAGTGTGTACTTTAAGGTCACCAATGTCATTCGTTTCTGATTGAGTTCAAGCTAAGCACGGGTGTGTTTATTGATAATGTCATAATGTCAGACTCATAGGCACAGTGCATTAATTTACTGCCAATGAGTGACTGACATAATTTGTTATCTATATAGCAGAGTGTTATAAGGAAACTTCATTGTAGATTATAATATATTTTAGATGAAGCAAAAAGTTAATTATTGATTTTGGGTAAAAAAACTTTTTTATTCAAACACTCTTGCATATACTTATTATTTATAAGTATATTACATATATATATATATATATATATATATATATATATATATATATATATATATATATATATATATATGAGCCTGTGCCAAAAGGTGCTCGGCGAGGACCATCCATTTTTTGGTCGTAAATGCTTCTTCAGGTTTAAGTTTTCTCTGAACAAACCTAACTTTATCTGAAAGAGTATGCATCAAAGAGATAATAAAGATAAACTTGACTCCCAAAGTCAGTTTTGAGTTAGTAAAATATGAAAATTTACACCAAGTCCGGGCCGAAAATCGGCAAAGGAAGGGTGGACATTTCGGGTGCACTGCTTCAGTTGTCGTTTTGTTTGCATCTTTCTTCTTTAGGCAATTTTCCCTTTGCTGCCTGACAGGACATAGTCAAAGCTTTTTAATGCTTGAGAAAACGGCTCATAACTATTTGTAAAATCTGAATAATTGAAATAAACATGTGTTTATTTCGATCGAAACGCATTGGGTCCGGTTCCGATGCTGACGAAAACGTTCGTCTGCTACTGTTCACTGCGGACTTGTGGGTGGTGAAACAAAGAAGCTGTTGCTAAAATCAGTGTTTAGTCGAAAGCAGTGATAATAAAAGCGTTGGATTCCGTTCGTAATAAACAATTTCAAGTTTAAAATTTCAAGTTTTTATTTTGTCAGTCCGTTACGATCGAAGAAGTGCCGATTCTGGGGATAAACGTCGATTTTGTGACCGCGTCTTTTGCACAAAGCGCGGCCATGTTTACCCACAGTGCTTTGCGCCTACTTTCTCTTCAAACATGGTGCCAACAAGGAACGGTGAGTGAATTTTCGATTTGGGTCATGTACCTTTTTACAGTTTCGATCGAAATGTGATGTTGCGTCCGACAGATTAAATAGTTACTTTTCATTGATACAACGTTATTTTTGCATTTTCATTCGTAATTGTAAGCGAAGTGACCATTATTAAACAGGTTTCGGTTGGCAGTGTGCAAATTCAAAGTGATGTCTTCGTTCGATAGCCCGCTGTTTCTCGGATGACACAAGCGGGCCTTAGGTCAGTGTTTCGATCGCGAGTGACCGAATTTTGCACAGTAATGTCCACGTTTCGATCAACGAACTAGTTTTTTCTTAGTGTTTCGATTGAAAGAGAAAAACTTATACGTTCAAGTGTTTACTTCGTAATGGCGAAAATACCTGTGTTTACGACGGCACACGTTTCGGAGTTGATTTGCCGCTGTCGGACAGCGGTTTTTTCATTTGTTCAGTCGATCGGAACAGCAAGATGCCAGGACACAAATTCTTACTCCTCAATACACTTCTGCAACTCTACAGGTTTATTATTGCCGTCTGTGATGTGAACTAAGAGTTTAAAAAAGGCATAGCCGTAAATTATCTATTTATACCAATTTATACAAATTGTACAAACACACAACAACAACAAAGAAGAAGAAAGAAAAAGAAAAGAAGCATTACCATGACATTAACATTGTGATTAGGGAGATTTTTTTTTTAAATTATTTTATCTTCCCAGGCCTTCCCATTTCCCTGGGATGAATAAAGCATATTGTTATTGTTGTTTTGATTCTATTTCTAGCAGGACAGATGCATTCTAAAGTGTGTGCTGAAACTAGTGAAAGCCAGAATAGAATTTCTTAACTGATGTAGTTTTATATGTGCATTGCAGTACAAATACAATACAGTGCAGCATATAAAGTAGAATTATTGTGACAATTCACTATAAATATGCAACATGAAGACAAAAAATTCATACAACACAAAATACAATACACTGTGGCACAATGTAGGGTGGGGGTGGAAGTTAGTAGGGATGAAAAGACCAAATGAACAGAAATTTAAAAAAGGAGGGGGTAACCTGGTATTTGTGTTATTATGTTTCAACTACAGCACTATATATATATTAGTAATATTACCTAATGTCTGATATAGATATGTATATATATTCGGGGGAAAGTCAAAACACACACACCGTGCAGACACACACAATATCTTATATGCATGTAGGTCTCCAGAGTTGCATACCTATAAATAAGGAGACATATTCTCAAAAACAGTTGTTATATTGCCTTATTTTGTACACATGCATGTTTCTTTTCAGGCTAAAGAGGTCGATGCTCCAAAAGGGCAAGAGCAAGTGTTTTTCATGACACAGCAGGGACAACATTAGTGGAGCATGAAGCCAGATTCGTCCTGGGAAGCACTGCAGTACTTAGGAACAGCAGAGAAATAAAGATATGTCTCAATACTGAAGTGCCAACTCACTGAAAACAAATCTTTTAAATTTATTAGGATGGGAAGAATTAGTGTCAACATGGAAAATTCTCTATGCTTTGTCATCAGTTTCCAGATTTTGCATTACTGTTTCTGGTTACTTACAATGTGTTACAGTTGTTATTCCAGGTGGTGAGACTGGAATGCCAAATCAATGTCTTTGGTAATTGAATTTTACCTGCTGTTAACAATAGGGTATAGGGTGAATGTACATTTGTAATTCACATGGTTTTCTGTTTTGTCAATGAAAGAATAATAATGACAACTTAGCTGTACTTTTTCCAAGTCACATACTGACTGTCCAGTGTTACATATTCCATTGTGTCCTCTGATATGCGAGGCATCCGACAGTGCATTACTTTAAATAATGGTTTCGGCCTTGTTCAGTATTTATAGCAATGTGTCAGATGTAGGAAACTAAGTGATTGTATTAGCTGTGCATATGTTTTACAGGAAAGGAAGTGTTGTGTCCACCATAGAGTTGTTACATCCAACAGATAAAATGCTGAAAAAGGGCCTTTGACAAAATTACAACTATACAAGCAACTTGTTTAGTGCTGCAGTCATTAAAACAACTACTAAATCAGCTGGTAACATTTTGTTGCTGTGTAGGGAAATCAGCACTGTTATTTTATAAGCTGTGTATTGTGAGCATGGGAAATGTTATGTCCATCCAATAATCGTTACATCCGACAGATAAAATGTAAAAAAGTGTCGTTGATGACCTTATTTCATGCTGCAGTCATGGAAACAACTATGCTTCATAAATTCTAATAAACACATCCTATTTTTGATTCAGTGTTGTGTTTCATTTTCATTTTATTAAAAAAATTAAAGTGGCAGTCTGTCGGATGTAACACAGGACATCATTGTTATGATTTTGAATATGAAATAAAAAGTGAATTGAGTCAATTTAAGTTTTACTGTCTTGTTATAAACGATGGATGTTTATTTTCCCCACAGATTGATAGCAATCATTAAATTCAAGGATTAAATCAAAACAAACATTGTGTCCTGTGTTGCATCCGACAGATTCAGGTGTCCGTCTTTAAATGTCTTTTTCTCAGACTTGCTTCATCAAGTTATCTTTTTAAGACCTGAAATGTACATAAAAAAGACATATCTTTTAAATGGTGTTACTTGCTAAATGACTTTTCTGCTTTTATTTTTCACCCTAATGTCCACCTTCTAAGCAGCACCTTTTGGCACATGCTCATATATATGAATCTTTTGTGGTAAGTAGAATAGCGCTTCAGTACCATTACCTTTGTCAAGCTTTGGACTCACTCTATCATACCTGTCAACCCATACAGTTTACCAGTATAAAATAGTTTTTTCATGGGGGGAGGGGGGGGGGGGGGGGGGGATATGGCCATGTTTGAAAATGGATACAGGAAAACATGATTTTCATGAGATTTTGTTGTTGTTTTCAACTGAAAAAAATAAATGAAAAACTGTGAAACAAGCAGCTGACACATGCCATCACCAAATGCACACTGACTGGTCTAGTGCAATAGGCTCAGAAATCTTGTTGGAAGTGAGATTTGAAGTCACGCATGCATATTTAGCACAGCATTGCTTCTTCATTCCACTGCCACACATGCCGGTTGGATTTCAAAATGCTGCTGCCCCCAGCAAAACAAAAACAAAAGACCTTTGCCTGCGTAAGGGAAATACAGGTTCACAAACGCTGGACTAAGGTTTACTCACAAAAGGGATTGACAGCTATGCTCTAGTCTTTGGTTGAACATAGCATTAGTCTGATGTAGAAATGGTCTAATAAAAGTAATATACTTTATAGTTATATACAGCACTTTTCCAGCATGGCAGTAATAATAATAATGAAAATTTGTAAAGCGCCTACCCTGCGGCTCAAAGCGCTGAACAAGCAGGCACACATAATGTACATCGAAATGGAAAATGTTATCAAAAAAGAAGAAGATATTGACAAGGGTTTTTAAACACTATGCTAGATACATACACACACACACGCACGCACGCACGCACGCACGCACGCACACACACACACACACACACACACACACACACACACACTGTACAGACTGATAGGAGTGAAGGACAATGCGGCTTAACTGAAATATTCTGAGAAGAGAAATGTCTTGAGTTGGCTTTTGAAGGAAGAGAGAGTAGCAGAGTGCCTGATGTCTTGGGGGATTCAGTAGTCTGAATCAGTGGATTATATCTCAGTGGTCTGACATGTCAAAGCTCTGATGTGCCAGTAGGCCGGTTTGTCATTAGACTGACTTGTCATACTTGGTCTAATCTCTCATGACTCATAAGTTAACCAACACTGGCAACAGAAGATTTTTTTCCCCTGAATTAGTGAACTGTGTGTCATGCAGAAGCTAACCCATAAATTAAATGCAAAACAAGAGTTTTGTTCTTGCAGACTTATTATGATTAAATATATAATATATAATAATTAATATAAAAGCATTATTTGTTAGGTTTATATTATAATATGCAGTGTTGGTGAGACACAGAAAAGGCCACCACTATTATAATTTAATGGGTTCATAGCTGGTGCCCATGTTGGGAATATTACTATTATTAGGATTAACATGTGACTGTGAGACTGTTGACATATTTGACTACTGAGACATTGGACCACATTTGTTTTCTCACACAAATGAGACTTTAAATCAGACCAACCTTTTTAACCACTGACACATGTGATTTTGATTAACTATCATTCATTCATTGCATTAACTTTCCAGACTATTATTGCCCTGATATAACCGCACTGGTTGACTGGACGTAAAACACCAACTTACTTTCACACGATTACTTTATACATTACTGGTCTAATGTGACACACCCAGTGAGCTTCACCTGCTCACACTACAGTAGTTTTGGTGACCGTGGCCCAGTTTGAAGCTTACACTGCAGTGGAACTGAAAAAGTCCAACTGAATTTTTGTGAAACAAGTACTTGTGAAAGTTGTGTTTTCTTTAGCGAAGTCTTATTTCATCAACTAGTTCTAGACAGTGGATAAGATGAAGTACACAGTTCATTTGATCATATTCATAATCACAATAAATGCAGTAGTATTAGTATTACTAGTGAAGATGGATACTGAGAGAGTAGTTTAATACGATTACCTAATGGATCTCCAGAATCCACAAACATGTGTACACTATATGTATTGTCATGTTCATGCTGGCCTTTTGCTTCTCATAAAGTTTTTTTAAATATTTTTATTAAATTTGTCAGATTTTGCATTATTTAACACTAATAACATTAACAGTAAGATGCTCAGAATGCCACTTGTTTGAAGTGACCTCAAAACATAAATGTGGTAGTGTTGCAGTTGCAGGAGAACATGAAACTAAGGCAGAGGAAGTGGTATGATTTCCCTGTTTTGAATGAAGAGTTAGTTGACTGAGCATGCGCTTTTCCTCACTCTTGTCATTGCGGGTGCTTGGTCTTCCAGGTCAGAAGGGTTGTTGGCCCTTGGCTGCCGAGCATTGTTTCAGGATAACACTTCCAAAATGCCAGCTTTCACACAGTTTCAGTTTTAATTTTGTTCCCCCCCCCCCCCCCCAAATTTGTTTCTCACCTTTATATTATAACCATAATGGTTGAGTGGGCATAGAACACCAGGTTACTTACTTATTCCCCCACAAATTTATTGGCATTTAATTTTATTTTGTTGTCGTTGTTGGTTTTGCTTTTATATGAATACAGTGCTATTTTCCACTCTTGGGCAGACTCACTGTGCTCTTGTCGCATGGGTGACTTCTGCTTTTTGTACTGTATTTTTTTTTTTTTTATATCCACCAAAGTGGTGTACCAACAGTGCAGTTTAGTTGTTGTAACTATGTCAGTCAGATGAACATTGGAACTGTTTCAAAGGCAGTGTTGGGGAAACTTCTGAGAGACGGTGTGGAGCGCATACCATCTTGAACTGAACTGAACTGGTGCTATGTGAAACTGCTGCTGTCTCAGTGCATTCTGTGTACACCATACAATATGTAGGGTGTATTATACTATATTGTGTGTGTTTCACTGTAACCTGTCAGGTTCTGGTTTGTGGACACTGTCGTGTGACTGTCCATCACTTCCTACTGAAACATTAAAATGGCTCTCATCGCTGCCCATCTTAATGCAGAAGTCATTCTGGTGGGGACAGTGTAGCGATAGGTATGTAATCTCCCTTTCCCCCCACCTCCATACCCCCTTCCCCCCCTTCTCCCCATCCCTAATAAGCCGTACGGTTTCTGTGGACGTTAAGCACCATGTTTACTTACTTACTTACTTACTTACTTACTTACGTAACCTGTCACCTGCGTCTTTGGCAGAATGACCAGGATCTTTTACATGCTACTGTGGTATTTTCATAGCGCTGAATAATTCATACAGTAAATATAGGTTTATTCAAGAGCGTAAACCTGTACCATCAGACAACGTAGAGTGTTATCCAATTAAACACTAGGCACAGTCTAAATTTAAACTAATTAAAGACACAAAAGTAATAGGCACAGTCTAAATTTAAACTAATTACAGACGCAACAGTAACGATCCTAGAACTGTAGCACTAGAACTGTAGCACTAGAAGTGAAGGTAATTATCCCATGATATCAGTAATTAGTGAGTGTCATTTGAGACGGACTAGCCCTCCTTGTGGTACAGGCCAAGTTCCACAGCAAGCTGATAATAGGAGATTCTGTCATGCAGCCTTTTCACCCATACTGCTATCTGACTGGCTGTGCTATAGGTCAACACTTCAGTGTCTTCAGTCACCACTGATACACTACAGGTGTCTAGTTACTATTAGTATTAGTAACACCAAATGCACAGTCTTCTGCCAGCAGTTGTAAAGTATCTGTAACAGTGTAACTGAGTGTAAGACACCTGAGTTGATTGTTCTTTGTGTGATGAAGTGTTCACTGTTGCAGTAGTACAAACAATGTATTTTCAACTTCATTAGTTTTAGATTTCCATAAATGTCTAGGCTAACCTCCTTCTTCTGTTAGTGACCATTGGTCAGTATTTAGTGACCATTGGTCAATATTCTGACCTTTACTGTCATTTTCAGGCAGTTGCACAGCAAGTCAGAAAAGAGTTGAGAAGAAAAATAGAAGAAGAAAAAAGAGGAAAGGGCTGGTAGGGTGATGATGGAGGTGGAGGATCTTTACTAATGGGTGTGATGACACCCTCAAAATAAAGATGCCAAGGGAGGGAGACTGTACTGCTTCTAGAGGGAGTTCATTCCAGTCTCTGACAGGGATGGGGGTGGGGGTTGTTTGTGTAGTCAGGGGCAGAAAGGTTGGTAGTACTGCAGGCTGTGGTGGCTTCTTCTTCCCTTCCCTTCCCTTCCTTTGGAAAATTGGTTTCAGGTCAGGGCACCTGACACATGCTTCTCCAGGGGGTGTTTTGTAATTTGTAGAGCATTAGTGTAATACTAATTAGCTCTGATATAATACAAGGATACAACTTATAAGGATATTTATTCACCAGTGACAGTAAACTGTACACCGGAATTTGTCGTGATGACATTCCATCCAAAATGATCCATACAGTGGTCAGTGCATTGACCAATAAACAGAACAGTACAGTAACAGTTAGCCATGTATCAAAGTTATAAAGAGAGAAAATGTGTATATTCAACAGTGTAACAATCTCATTCATGCTACCACACAAACACACACACTCATGCATGCAGGTATGCGCATAAGTACGCACACATACACACACACACACACACACACATACACACAGAGTGTTCACAAAATGTTAAAAATTAGTGCTTTTACTGGTTTTTGTTTGAAACTTCAGGTTATTAATAGTATTATAATATCTGAGGAGAACATTTGCCAAAGTTGCTTTGAGTTTGGCAAGTGGCATTGAAGGTTTTACTTGATTACATCCCATGTACTTACTGGTCATGTAGTTTTTATTTTTTATTTTTTATAGTTTTTTATTTTATATTTAAAATTCTGTTATGATGTCTGTTGAACTGAGCTCTTGGTGTTTCAGTCTCTGCGAGCATTAAAGTTCTCCAAAGTTTATCAGACTAATCAATTCAGAAGTGTGTCTGTTTGCGGAGGTACTATGGGGCATGTTGATGATGAACAGGTATCATCATCAAGTTGATGAGAAAAACGGTACAAGGGTTACTCTCGTCAACTGTGTAAACTAGATCGGTAGTAAATAGTATCATTCAATCAGATGTTTCAGTTGTTCTCCTCAGTTGATTGTTGCAGAAAACACACACACACACACACACACACACACACACACACACACACACACACACACACACACACACCACACACACACACACACACACACACACACACACACACACACACACACACACACACAAAGAGCACAATTACACCAAAGTTACAGATCAGTAGTAGATGGATGGTATCATTCAATCAGATGTTTCAGTTGTTGGAAAAAACCAAAAGCAAACAATTACACCAAAGTTTAGGTGAACACTCATCTTAGTGCCTGTGTCCTTTGACTCCTTTTGAATGTGTATTATTAATTATCTTTACAGGCCACAGAATCAGACTATGCCAACTTGCCATTTCAACTACAGCAACGGAAACAGCAGGAACAGTCCCACAGTCAGGAGCAAGGGCCACAACTGCAGGACGGGCACTTCGTCCGCATCCTTGTTGAGGGTCTCCCTTGGGATATCTATGAAGACCAGTCAAGGAGGAAGTTTTTCCACAATCGTGAAACCGGGGAGTTGACATGGAAACCACCAAGAAAGGAAAAGCCCTCCAGTCCTGTAGGTACAGAGCATGCGCTGGCACCTGCACAACGACCACCCGTGAGTTACTGTGGAATGCAAATTTCTAAATAGGATTTTGCTTCTTTTCAGCTAAAAAAAGAGAAAAAACAGAAACCAAAAAAAGAAGAAATATTTTGGTGATTTTTTTAATATCTTTTTAAAAAATGAGGAAGTCATGCAACTTTCTTTTTAAACCGGCTTCACATCAGTTTCATTTGCGTGTTACTGGCTCAGAATGCAACTTTATGCAAATTATAAAAATCATTTTATAATGTGCCTTGTGGTTGACTGGAGCTTGATTTCCAGAATGTCTTTTGTTGGTAATGTCAAGAGCATGAAATAATGTAAGCTTCAAAATATATATTAATATAAAATATACACTTTCTAAGGTCACCTATTGCATTGCATTTTTGTTATTAGCTTGTTGATGCTGCCGTTGATGCAAGACATGCCGATATATCTTTGTTTGCATGCTGTTCTGGCAATGGCATGATAAACTGGCATTGGTCATTTGCTGACTGCTGAGCATGCATATACCCATCACCTGTAATAATGAAAAGAGGCAACAATGATTTATTTTGGCAGGCTAGATATTTGATGATGCCAAACTTTGCAACATGCACTCATGGCACAGCATTAACACACACAGCTGCTGTTCTGTCTACTGCAGGTGGGTCTAAGGATCTCACTTTAATTTAAGTTCTAATAAGCTAAACAACTGAAACCTCCACCACACCAGTCTCTCTCATCTTCGCACAACTCCATGCAACGATATCATTCCCCAAAGACTAAAATGACTGACAACTGACAGTATGTTCTACTTCTGCAACACTGAGATTATGCAAAAAAAGAAAAAAAAGAAAAAAGAGGAAAAAAAGCAGTAAACTATTATCAGCAAATTAGTATTACTTATTAATGACAGGCACATCTTGTTAAACAAATTCAGTCAGTGACAGATATTGTCAGTTAAAAACAGTAAACCGTAAAGAAGTTACGCCTGTGTTTACATCATACAGTATCAGTCTATCACTAATGATCAAGCACACACTGATACCATACTGTGACACAATCTCTCAGTCACCAGGTGTCTCACATAATTTACCAATCGCAACAACAGTGATTAGATCAAAGACTTAGTGTCACACAACAATGATAGCATCTAAATGGATGAGCGGACATCACAATGACGGTAATGTTCTCAAAATGTTCAGGCCAACATAAGCACAACGTTAATGTCCTCAGAATGAACAAGTCAGCGTAACAAAAAACACTGTGGTGCTGCAGTCTGGCTTGGGAATTAATGAAACTTTTAATTCAGTGTCCTGATACCACAGATGTTGATAGTGCTGGACTGGAACTAAATCAAAGTCTGGATGCCCATCAATGACCTCTGGTTCCCAAGCACTGACATTTGCAGGAGCAGCTCTCAGCCCCAAAACGGTTGATACAACAGCAGACTCTTGACTGTCCTGTCTCTCAGCGAGTACTGATTCAGAAATAAGAACATATCTCTGCAACATTTCAGCTGCTTGAAGAAACCATTTTTGGATTTACTTGTAAGCAGCATAGTTTACAATTTACGCAAACAGCTCAAATTGTATGGAATACTGCAGCAACAAAAAGAACATATTTTCACTAAAAACATCAGCAGCAGACAATTTTTCCAAGCAGAGCGACGAAAGTTCATCACCTGGATAAAACCAGTTTGACTCAGAATCTGAATCCCATCCACTCTTGGCAAATTCAAAGATAGAACTAAGCATACCAAACCCAGCCCTGCTCAGACTACCCCCAGACAACCAGTCAGATTAGTTATAAAGACTGCATGCATACAGCACACTCAGACTGCCCAGAGCGGTTACCATAGCAACTGCAGTGGGCACCAAGTTACAGAAAGGCTGCCAGAGTTAAAGCTGCAAACATGATGATGATGACTGGACTGGCCATACAGTCAGAAGCAAGAAGAAGGTGGTTCCTGACAGTGGCAGGACGCTTACCCTAGTTACAGCAAGAGTGTGGGTGTCATTTTAGGAACAAGGGTCAGAAATAAAGGTGTTTAGTTTTTTTAGCAGTGTGGTGTAGTTTTGTTTGTCTGATGTCTTTCTCACGTGTTGTTATGCTGACTGCCTGTTAGGGCTTCCCGGGCCCCATTGCCAGCTTTTCTCTGGGAGTCCCAGAGGACGAGGATGAAGCAGAAGAAGAATACACAAAAACAGAAGAAGGGGCTGATGTGTTCTTCATCAGTAACTCGACAAACGAAAAAGTAAGTAGGCTTCAGTTTGCTAACTGAGGTCTGCTTTAGTTTTGCTTTGATCGGAAAAAGAAGATGCTCTTCTTCCTTTGATGACTTTTTATCTTGATGAAGATTCTACTGCATTAAAAAACAATTTTTTATATATATTTTTTTAAATGATGTTGGTCTGTTTCATACTTCTACCCAGACTGGTCTTTCATTCGGTGCGACCATCAGACTGATCCCATGTTTTATTATATAACATGTTTTGTTCAGAATCAGATGCCTGTGAAGCCTTTTATTACTCTGAACATTTTAGTTTCTTCACAGTGTACATAATCATAATATCTTGAAGATGCTTGGTTAAAATTGAGTGATCAAAAACTCAACAACAACAACAACAACAAAAAACACAAAATAATGTGATATACATGTATACATATAGATGCTATGCAATCATGCTTCTATCATGATCCATGCTGGTTTTGGTGGATTTTTTTTTATAGTGAAAAATGGAAGGAGTTTCGTTACTGTAACTAGTGTAAGTGTAATGCACTTTTGAAAAAGCTGTAGGTGATTTCACAGCTTACTCCAACGGCTGTTGCACACAGACATTTGCATATTATTATCTAATTATGAGTAAAGTATTCATGTTGTGAAAATGGATGCACTTCTTGCCCCAAATGACAGCTTTTAAACATATATTGTCATGACTATTTGAACTTCATGGATATTGACCTATTTTTGTGAAAATGGATGCAATTTTTGCCCCAAAAGACAGCTTTTAAACATATACTGTCATGACTATTTGAACTTCACGGATATTGACCTATTTCCCCCACAGCCCTTATGCTCCATGCCGTTTTCCAGTTGGCTGCCACCAGTGAATGCCATTTAGACCACAGTATTGTGTGTTGCATGAAATTTACATACTGAGTACATCCCACAGTTTCACGAATGAATGTGCTGAGGCCAAAACAGTGCTTGCGCCTATCAGTTTCATGAATGATAACTGTTACGAAATTGCATTCTTCTTTCTGTCAGCATCTGCTGTTCTGTGTAATCGGTCACTTCAAAATGGCACTGTTATGGTATGTGTGGGGTCCTAATGAAGGCAGCAAATTATCTTGACACACGTATTTGCATGCTGACTGTGAGAGATGTGATGTTGCATGTCTAGTGGCAGCAATTAAAGGACGAGTCAGGGCGGCAGTACTATCACCGCCTTGGTAGCAATGACACCCTGTGGGACCTACCTACCACGCCACGATCCAGGTCGGAGGTACTGATTATCATACTTTTTGTTCCTTCCTTCCTCTTCATTTTTGCCCTGATATGACCGCGCTGGTTGAGTGGGCACAAACACCAAATTACTTACTTACTCCTCTTCATTTTTGGTGCTACGTTTGGACTTGTATCAAAAGAAATTAGAGTCTGTATAATAATTGTAGTGGTATGGTAACCTGTGCCTGTGTAACGAGTGAATGGTCAATTGAATGTGAATGTGTTTACATGCAGCTGGATTAGTGAATGGTGAGTGGAATGAATATGGATGCAAAGCTTCGTATCTTTACTTGAAGCAAGCAGTGGCCTTTACATGCCACCCCACCCCCACCCTCCCCCCCACCCCCCCACCTGCCCCCAACTCCCTTCCCCATTTCTCATATTTGTTGCTTGTGCAGTAACAATACTTCTTATGTGATATAATGTCTTGTTCTTTTTTTAAAGTAGGTTGCATCTTGGGTTCTGCCAGGTCGCACAAGGTCACCTCAAGATGATTCTTGTAAAAACAAAACAAAAAATGTACTGTTTTACTCTGGTCTCCCCACTTCCACCCCCCCTGCACACGCACACACATACACACACACATATATACACCTTTTTTCTTCTCCTCCTTTGTTTCTTTTTTTTAACAGTAGAATTGAGCCCTTGTGAAAATAACATTACCTAAGGTGTTTGACATCAGGGTCCAGATTCCAGCCCAAGGAATGGAGAAGCAGTGGGTGAGGATGGTGCTGTCAGCAGCCACATGCTTCGCAGTTCCAAGTCCAAGTCCATGTACGGCAAGATTGAGCAGGTGCTTCCCAATTCAGGCGACCCCAAGGCCTGTACTTTGCCTCCCAACTTCGCACCAGGTTCTCAGGTACAGTACCTTCCCTTTGCTCTTTCAATTTTCAAATGTCCTCTCTTGAAGTGTTGTGATGGGCTCCCTTTTAAGGTTGTCCTGCTAGATGAACCCCAGCTGCTAATCAGATCTCTGTCAGTGACGATACCTTCACTTTGCTCTTTTAGTTTCCAAACGTCCTCTCTTGAAGAGTTGCGAAGGGCTCCCTTTTAAGGTTGTGCTGCTAAATGAACCTCAACTGATAATCAGATTAACATATCTCAGAACTAATAGATTTTCTTCTTGTGTCTTCCCACATCTTTGTCCACATGTTGGCAAATGACAAAGAGGAAAAGGCAGAATTTGGTTACAGTATGTGTTCATCTGCTTTCTCAGTTTTAAGACCTCAGCATGCTCTTTCTCCTGCTTATTTTATTTGTTGCTATTGCATTTGCAGTGTTTGATAGGTTGCTAGTGCTATTGTAGCTGTACAGTGTGCAGTTGATGGTATGTGTGTAGTATATAGTTTATGGGTTGCAAGATGTTTCCCATTTTAATAATGGCACCCCGTAGAGTTTTACCTGCACGATTGATTCTATACAAATGCATGTTGGCACCAGCTTTTGGACTCTTCATGTTTGGGACACATCAAGTCATGAATGGTAATGCCAGTAAACATTAAAACTTGAATGATTTGACTTCACCCTCTGACAGAAGAAACGTTCTGGTTCAAGGTGGGGCATGAGTAGACATTTTGTGCCATACTACCAAGGTGTTCCCTTTAAATTAGTTGTGATTCATATGTTCAGCTTCCAGACAAAGCCACAGAACAGGTAGACTGGTAAATTGTCATTTGCTGGTTTGTGCCCGGTTTGGAACTAAACATTAAAACTTTTCTAAAGCGGTGGTGTTTTTGGTTTTGTTTATTTTTATTTTCTATTTTTTTATAGTGAGTAAATGTATAATTCTTTAGTAGACTAGTGGATTTTTTCTTGTTTCAAAAGGATTGCAGAGTATCAGCAGTGGGTTTTAATTCATTTTGGATTTCATGTATGTACTTTCAGCTGGATTTAAAAGTTAAATCTTTTGTGTGTGTTTGTGTGTTTTTTAATTTTATTGAAGTGAGTATGTGTGTTTGTTTGGACATTTCAGATCCCAGACTTGATTCTGTACATCACATACTGATGCTTTAGATCTTTGTTGAGCTGCAGGGGGAAAAAAACCAGTCAAACCAATAGTCGCTGTCAGGTTACTTGTTCTTTTCCCATTTTTTGTCTCAAATTATACAGTAACAGGGCAACAGTGTCCCACAGTGAGCCACATTATCAACAGTGAGTCGGCTTGACGGGAAAAATCTGCAAGCTTTGCAGTCAGAGAAAAATCATGCCTACTTGAGAGCTGCAGAGTTAATTTTTGAGACTGTGTTTTGGGTTGCTGTTTTTTATGCACAAAAAGCCACTTATTTCCAGATCTAACATTTTTGAGCATCCGTTTTGGTTCCATAGGTTAAGAACAGTGTTTGTACTTGCAGAGTTACTCCTCTTTGGAGTTGCAAAATTTGTAGATTCAGCATTTCAAAAAAGTCCATTTACTGGATCCAAGCACTAGTAATTACCACTGAGGCTGGTATTTCCTTGCCTATGTTGAATTGCCTTGAAGCCTGAACACCTTTGGGGCCTTGATCTAACATTTCAAATATCCTTTATGGATCCCTGGTTGAGAACAGTATTTGTACTTGCAGAGTTACTCCTCTTTGCAAAGTAGTCCAAATTTCTAAATTCAACATTTCAAAAAAGTCCATTTATTGGACACAAAAAGTCTGTGCGGTAAAGGTCACTATTCAGTTGAATGGTATGTATATTGTAGCAACTAATTAAGATGTTTTGTTCATATAATATTAATAATAACAAATGATATTTTTGGTTGCACTACCCATGCAAGTGCTGTCCAGTGACATTCAAAACTTGAAACATGGCACTGCAAATCAAAATTTGAAGACGTATATTAAGATTTCACTGCCAATTTTATACATATAACCTCTGAGGACTTTTTTTTTTTAAATAAAAAAAATCAGTGAGTAGTAGTTTACAAGTCTGAAGTGTGGCAGTATTCTAATGACATGAATCACCCATCAGAAGTAAACATAGTAGATGTGGTTGATTTGATGTATTGGCTGAATAATTAGTGACCAATCGCCCCACAGATTTATGTTTGATTTATTTATTTATCTTTTGTGGAGTTATTTGTGTTATTTGATACATTTTTCTTCTGCTATTCTTTGGAGGAGGATATTGTTTGAAGCATTTTTGGATGAGGTCTTCTCATCTTCTTTCTCTTCATCTTGCTAAGGGCTGGGCTCACAGAGGCTAATTAGTTCTGCTGTGATGTCACTCATCTGACGGTTGTGGTCTGTCCCGAGTCAGCCACCAGCAAAAGTTTAAAGTCGATTTTATGTTTGTCTCTGAGAGTTTTAACATCATTTCCATGAGCCGATTTGGCCTAGTGGTAAAGCTGGTAAGCAGAAGGGCCTTGGCTCGATTCCACTTTGGCTCTGCTTTCTCTTCAGAAAGGTTGTGGATTGTGGACACTGTCTCGTGACTTTGTCCCTCACAATTAATGAAACATTTAAATGGTACTCATCACTGCCCATCTTAATGCAGGAGTCATTCTGGTGGTAACAGTGTAGTGATAAGTATATAATCTTCCTCTTTCCCCACCTGCATACCCCTTTCTCCCCCTTCTCCCCATCCCTAATAAGCCGTATGGTTTCTGTGGACATTAAGCACCATGTTTACTTATTTATTTACATCATATCTGTCAGAGCTCAGGAGCTGTGTGAAAGTCGAGGTGGCCATCCTGGGCTCCCAGTCCCTAATAAGCCTGACGGTTTCTGTGGACGTAAAGCAACACTGAAACAAACAAATGAAAAAACACCACCATTTCTTCGAGTTTGTCCATTGTATCATTGTTGAATCTTAAAAACATAGTTTTTCAATCCATGGAACTAATGGAACAAGCTTTCTGTCAAATCTTGAGGTTATGGCATGTGTGCTTAATTTTTTTTAAAGAAGTTTTGGTGTCGTGATTTTCAGCTGCTGGCCCACTCTCCTCTCATCTGTTGTTTCAGCGATGCAGACAAAATGGAGAGAATTTTGGTTCTTTTTGTACTTGCCAAATAGCAACAATTTTAAATCTGATGAGCTTGGTTTGATACTGAGTAATTGGATTGGAAGTTGTCTTCCACGGAAGTTGCAGCTGAGACTGAACACACTGTATATGTTAACAAATTTTTAATTGATTTTATTTCCTTGCATGTTAGTCGTAGCAGGTATTTGTTTGATTTTGCCCAGATAGTATGTTCTTTATACAATAGATTTTGCCAGGCAGTCTCTATTACTGGTAATTGCTTGGTTTGCTTTTCGCAGCTGGGATGTATTTTGGTGCACTTAGAATAATGGTAAATGATACTAATAGTGATTAATAGTGAGAGAGGAAAGTGTTTATGTATTATGTTAGCAATAGCAATGTTAGCAAGTACAGTAGGTGTCATATTTCTAACCTTGCCTTGCTTAACTTGCCAGCATTGCCATTTGATCAGTAAGAATGGCTGTACTGGCCTTTTTTTTCTTGATTTTTTTCTTTGTTCTTTATAGCCGGTTCCTGAATCCATAACTTCAGGTGGTAGCTCTGACCACATTTAATGACAAATTTGTCTTTGCTCTTTAGTTTGGTAAATGAAGAGCTCATATTATCCATGTTAGTGTTTCATTTTTCCATCTCATCTGGAATAGTCACAATCAGCATTTTGATTATTCGGCTACTACTAGTATTATACAGTGTCTATGTGCTTTCCATGCTATTGCCCTTTAGGCATTTTTGCATCATCAGGTAAATGTGTAGGACATTTAATGCATGTTTGTAACAGTCTTACTGTGTGCTTTGTGTGGAAAGCCAAGCCAGGCACTGAGTACTCGAGTCAAGTCAGTATACTTGAATCATCTAAAGGCTCCTTAATTTAAAAGCAACATGCAAAAAGAACATCAGAGCAACGTCCAAAGCATTTAAATTGATCACAGTAAACAGACATGCTGGATAACATTTTTTAATTTAAAAAAAAATACACATAAGTGACAGAACCAGGTGGAAAACTTGCATACACTGTCTCAAACACAAGTGTAAAACATACTAAAAATAAATAAATCAGTAGTTGCTTGAAGAAGGTGTTTATTGCTGGTTATTTTATACTGCCCCATTAAAAACTCGTTCCTTTAAAGTGTGTGTGTGTTTTGATCCCTTACCCCTGCTTGCTGGGTTGCCTTTGTGGGGTGCTTGCGACTGAAGTGCAGCCCCAGTGCTTGCTGTATGTCAGGAACTGGGAATACCGTGACCGTTTCCATTGAGTCTGTGGCACATTTCGTGGATGAGGAGTCTTTTTATGTACCATACAAGCATTTAGTGAGCCATTTCTGACATGGATAAAACTAAAAGCGCGAAGATGTGCTTTTGACTGTCTTATTGCAACGCTGATTGCAACACTGTGGTGTTTAATTAAGGACGTAGAATGGCTTTAACTATACACAACAGTTTCTGTTTAATTAAGGACATAGAATGGCTTTGACACAGAGTTTCTTTTTAATAAATTAATCAAGAACATAGAATAACTTTGACTATACAGGGCAGAGTTTCTGTTAATTAAGGACATAGAATAATTTTAGCTATGCAGGGCAGAGTTTCTGTTTAATAAATTAATCAAGGACATAGAATGACTGACTACACAGGGCAGAGTTTCTGTTTAATAGATTAATCAAGGGTGTAGAATGACTGACTACACAGGGCAGAGTTTCTGTTTTTAAATTAATCAGTGGTGTAGAATGACTGACTATACAGGGCAGAGTTTCTGTTTAATTGAGGACACAGAATGACTGACTATGCGGTGCAGAGTTTCTGTTTAATAAATTAATTAAGGGCATAGAATGACTTTGACTCTACAGGGCAGAGTTTTTGTTTGATAAATTAAGTAAGGGCATAGAATGACTTTGACAATACAGGGCAGAGTTTCTGTTTAAATGAGGGCACAGAATGTCTTTGAGTAAACAGGGCAGAGTTTCTGTTTGATAAATTAATTAAGGGCACTGAATGACTTTGAGTAAACAGGGCAGAGTTTCTGTAAAATTGAGGACACCGAATGGCTTTGACTATACAGGGCAGAGTTTCCAAAGTAGTCATTATAACAGAGGTTTGGTCTCCTGTCTGGACTCCTGTCCTGCTGTGGCATTCAGATTCTCATTTCACTGGATTCACAGTACCTGCAGTTCTGAGGAAGAAACAAAACCTGGAAATTCCTTTGAATGGACAATTGACTAACAGAGAGGAAAATGCTGGCAAGGTGCAAGACATTTTTTACTTCAGCCCTCTCTCTCTCTCTCTTCGATTTTTTAACACACATCCTGCTCACGTTTGCTTTCTTTGTGCTCTCTGGCTGCTGATTGGCTTAGATTGAGAAAAGCCCCTCCCTACCCTCCTTCCAGTTGCAGCCTCCAAGTCACCACAGGTTTGAGGTTTGTACAGTATTCATTATTTTTCTCCTCTTCCTTGTTGGGCATAGAGTTCTGTCCTTTTTTGTTTGTTTTGTTTTTGTTTGGTTTGATCCAAACACATAAAAGGTTCAAAAGAACACTTGTTTATTAGGACACAAACACACAATGTGCAAATTTTCAGGGTAATCCCCTTTGTCCAGCTACAAAATGACACTTAAACAACAGTTAAATGGTGAAAAATGATGAAAAATGAGATGAGAAGCAAAATAACGTTGTTGTTTTTTTGGTTGAGCTTTGTTGTTTTCTTTGTTCAGTGCATGGCAGTCTGTGTGTTTGTGTCCTGATAAATAGCAAGATTGTATGTTTGTGTTGTAATAAATAAGTGTTTTTTTTTTCTTTTCTTCTTTTAAATGTGTTTGGATCTTGTTTTAGAACACTAGCAGTCATTCTTATTTCAGATTTAAAAAACAAACAAAATTCACTCCTTTCCTAAAGTCGCCTTCCAGCATTCCCCATTTTTACTTTGTTTCAGTCTATCCCACTCTGTGTGCATGTGTCAGTGTGTGTGTGCCTCTGCCTGTCTGTCTGTGATACAGTGTGGCTTGGCCACTAGTCCATGCTGTATCACATTGTGTGTGTGTGCATCTGTCTACCTGTCAGTTGGTCTCTCAGTGTGTTTGTCTTTGTATATGACTTTTTTGTTGTTGTTTGTTTTGCTGTTGTTTTTCTATATTCTTGGTGGAGAAATTCAATGTATACTGTGTGTGGTTTGGATTTTACTTGATCTCCACCTTATAGTGGTTAGCCCCTATGTTGTTAACTGACATTTTGGATTGGATGTATTGTATGTATTTCCTTCCTACTCTCACCCATTGTGTGTGTGTGTGTTGTGTGTGTGTGTGTGTGTGTGTGTGTGTGTGTGTCAGTGTGTGTGTGTGCACATGTGTGCATGCGTTTGTCTCATTTGTGTGAGTTTAAGTGTGTGATTTTACATGCTCTAATATTATACATAAGTAATGTGTGCAGCATTTGACTGAAACTTGTGTTGCAGGACCAGTTCAGTGGCTTTGTGAACAAAGCCAAGATCGCTGAGGTCGGAAAGAAGAAAATCAAGTGAGTTGTGGCAAGGCAAACTGAGTTGTCATTTATTACATGATAAGCACATGTGTGTTTCCAGAACTGAGTTATGGTAAGGCCATGATCCACGTTCGAACACAGTCAAATCAGCATATGAAATTGAAAGGCATGAAAACACGGCTGTGAATGAGGCCATTTTGTGTCTGGCAGTCTGTCTGTGACACTGTGAGCAAAGCCAGCATGTGTGGCTCAAGTGTCTATTATGTCATGTGCCTTTTTTTCCCTTTCTTTTTTTCTTTTGTCCATTGGTAGAGTTTGGTTCTAATTCTGTGCTGGGTCTTGCGCACAGAAAGAGGTGGGCACAGGCTTTGGTAGAGTTTGTTTATAATTGTGTGTTGGGTCTTGTGCATAGAAATAAGTGGGTGCAGGCTTTGGCAGAGTTTATTTCTAACAGTGTACTGAGTTCTGTGCACAGAAATAAGTGGGCATAGACTTTAGTAGAGAAGAGTTTAGAAATGTGTATTTGCTTATGACCTGAGTTTAACTGTCCTGAGGTGACCCTGTGTGGTTGACAGGACATTAAAATCCAATTACTGCTGCTACTACTTGTTTTTTTGTGATTACTGTTTTTGGGGAGGGGGGTTAATGGGGAATCAGTAGACTTCATCCAGTCATTATTTCAGGATTTGGGATAGGAATTTCTTCTTTCTTGTTTGCATCTCTCCCCCCCCCCCTCCCCCCATGTGTGTGTGTGTGTCTGTCTCTGTGTCTCTGTCCCTGTCTGTCTGTCTGTCCCTCTCTCTCTCTCTCTCCCCTCCCCCCCCCCCCCTTCCCCCCATTTGTGTGTGTGTGTTTAGTAGTTTGTTTCTAACTGTGTGCTGGGCCTTGTGCACAGAAAGAGCTGGGCGCAAGCTTTCGTGGTGCTGCAAGCCTCCAACCTGGTCTTCTACAAGGACCAGAAGGCAGCTGCACAAAAGCCGGGTTCCCCGCACGGCCGACCAGACAGTGTGATCAGCCTGCAGGGAGCCAGAGTGGACTTCAACCTCCCCAAGGACATCACCAGCAGACGCAACACAATCTTGGTGCGATTCGACTCCACTTTTTGCTTCTGACCACACTGGACAAGTGCCAGCTAAAGCAACAGTAATAGTAATGAATACTTAGAGCGCCTAACCCGCACAGGCCCTAAGCACTTACACATTATTTAGCTGTACATATTTTCAAAATTCAATGCATACAACGCGAACGTACACACACAAATAGGTCCATGCACAAAACAAACAAAAAAGGCAACAACAACAACAACAAAAAGGAAAGATACAACCCCAAAACAGAGAAGATACATCAGCTGCCTGAGCAGAAAAGAGTTGTCTGTGAATTTTTTTCTTTTGTTTTGTTTTGATGCAGTAGTCGTGGGTCAGGTCAAAGGGTCAGATAGATGGAGCTGAGGTCCAACAGTCTTGTATTTGTTTATTTTTTTTTCATCTGTGATAACTGATATTTCAGTCATTAAATATTTCTTTGGAGAAAAACAAATGGACAAATAAAAATTTGATACCACTGAAAACATTCCAGAGTGGAAAAATGGTGCTGCCATTTTTTTCTCTTTTTTTTCTTTTCTTTTTTTCTTCTTCTCTGCTTTCATACTGCTGATTATTTTCGTATTTCAATTGGGGGAACAATCACAGGGATGCTGCTGTCTTCTTCCATTAATCATCTGCCATCATCCTGTTGACGATTCTGATGATGGACTTAGGGGTTCTGCATGGCTTTCCTGGCATCTGTCATCATGATTTGAGCAGTCACACCTTTAATCATTAAAGTAAAAGTCCAAGGTTTTTAAGTATGCAAAATGACCATCAAAATGATTGACAAATGAGTCACTAGTTTCAGATTTAATGAATTATTTTATTATATTTATTTTAAATTGGGTTTTTAATCAATTTTATTTTCTGGAGGCTGGCCGAGACTACAGTCTCGGGTTCTCCATCAGTCACGTGACTTTCCCAGAAGTGACATCAGTCTGAGGAGTCAGTGCGGTTGCCATCTTAGATTCTTCAGTAAACTGTGTATGTGTATGGTCGACAAAAAGTTAACTATGCCGGCCTACTGTGTTGCCGCGAACTGTAACAATTCGCAGACGACCCCAGGTATAACAATGCACAAACTCCCGCGCAATCAACCCGCAGTGAGGCGAAAGTGAATTAAATTTATACCATTCAAACGAGCTGACTTTCTTGCTGCGCCGCATCACACCCATTTCGCAAACCCCATGGAATACCGCATGGGGTTTGCTTCGAAGCTGACACAATGTTCCGGTACTCTTTCAAAATCCTGCCTGACAGGCTCAAACTGATACAGCTGTATCCTTGTGGGTCTCTCGGGCAAAGTATCAGTTTCATCTTCGGAGCTCGAGTTGGCCATTTTGCAGCGACTCTCCGGAGTGACGTAGTAGGCATATGGTCACGTGATTTGGGTGTCATGGCGACGCTTTCGGTATGACAGAAAATGCCTTTTTTCGTGCATTTATGACCCTCAGATCACAGTTTCACCTACATCATCGTTCTCAGCGAGCTTTAACGGAAATCGTGTTAAAAATCACCCCTAACCTTGGACTTGTCCTTTAATGACATGTGGACTCTGTTGCAGCTGTCAGTGAACTCTGGAAGCCAGTTTCTCCTTCACACTGATGACGAGAAAGCCATCCACGAATGGCTGGTGCGACTGAAAATAGCTGCCAATGATATTTCAGAGGTAGGAATATTTTTCTTGTTGGTGTTTTAAACCTAGATATAAAAAAAAAATATGGCCCAGTCAGCCATGATGGTTATATCAGGGTGAATGATGTTTTGAAGTGAGGAATTGTTATCAGATAACTGACAGATGAAGGTGTGAGCAGTGTGCTGTTCTTTGGAGAATAGAGTACTCCAGGCTAAAGGTCAGAACATCACAGATGATGTTCCCCTTGAAAAGCCCAAAAAGTACCACCAGCTGAACTCAAACTCAAAAACTGCTGAAGCAGATCAAGAGAGAAAAGACAGTGTATGTATCTCACTAACTGGTAGTGCATATTTGCTGGTGGTGAGCGATGTTGGCAGCAATGGATTATGCAGACCCAGATCGTTTGTGCATTCTGACAGTCGGCACAGCGCCACCTGGCAGCACGGCCAGAACGTTTATTGTGGTGAGAGGCTGGCGGCTGAGAGCTCGGCATGCGCAAAACCCTCTGTGCTCAAAGCAGGGGGCTTTGGACGCAGTGTGACTGTACACTTTACAAACAAACCGGTGTGACTGTACACTTTACAAACAAACCGGTGTGACTGTACACGTTACAAACAAACCGGTGTGACTGTACACATTACAAACAAACCGGTGTGACTGTACACTTTACAAACAAACTGGTCACCGCATGCAGCCAAACTGTGTTGGTCTTCTTCACCAGTATTACACCGCAAAGAACTCTTTAGTTTAGAAGACTGTGTGAGTAGGGCTGTAGGTGTTTTTTGGGGTGTTTTTTTTGCGTGTTGTGGGGGGTGGGGTGAGTTTTAATATTTAAAAGAAAGGAAAGTTACAAGTGACCTCAGAGTTAGGAGCTGTGTGAGAGTCGAGGTGGCCGTCCTGGGCTTTATGTCCTAATGAGCCTTACAGTTTCTGTGGACGTAAAGCAACATTGAACCATGCTTCGGCATTGGTCACAATTTGTCCCTTATCTGTCAGCTGACATCCGAGGACATGAAGCTCTACATCATCAATAAGTGACCAAATTTGAGCACCGCAGTAGGCCTGGCCTACACTATTCATTATTTATGTTTATTTATTTTTCTCGTGGCCATAAGTTCCTGTGTTTACAGATGATGAATTAATATTCTTGATTGTGGTTTCCAGGAATCACCACCCAGGGAGCAGGAGGGCAGTAGTCGTCAAAGCGGTGAGTATTTGTGTGTGTGCCCGTATGCGATCAGTGTATCATCTTCTCCAAATAACAAAGTTGTAGAAGTGGAAAAAGGTGGGTGGGTGGATGGATGTGACCACACATGCTTTTCCTGACTTTGGCATTATCACAAGAATCGGGGTCAGCATCAGAGACATGTACAGTTTGAGGAGCTGTTGATTTATGTCAGTTGTTATTGTGGAAGCTTTGATGTTTCAATGAAGAAATGTTCGTTTTATTTTTGCTTCTTTGATTTTTGAATTGGCAAACGTTTGCCAGTATAAAGACAAATGTGTCAGAATTCAGACTTTGCGTGGTGGTAGTGCTTACTGAGCTGTACCATAGCACTCATATTGGTCATATTTCAAGGACACAACAGCCCCAACTGCCCTGATGTAACTGTCATGGTTGACTGGGCATATAAAAAAATTCCATGTCTGTATCGTGGCACCAAACAGTTGTGAAAATTCAGAGTTTTATGTTTTGGTAAATTGCTATCTACTCAGTTTCAAACTTTCTCTTGTTGTTTAGGAGTATAGACTAGGTCACACTTGTATAATGCTTTACTTGTATAGATCTGTGTATATAATTATATTTTCATAGGAGAGTTAAGGGATACATGACAGGAAACAGCTGAACAAACATAAACACACATCTGTGTTGTTAGTGTGTGGTATTGTGAAAAGAGAGAGACCAGAGTGGAGAGTGGAACATGTTGCAGGTGTGTGGTATTGTAAAAAGACCAACCAGATCCAGGAGAGTGGAACATGTTGCAGGTGTGTGGTATTGTAAAAAGACTGACCAGATCCAGGAGGGTTGAGCATGTTGCAGGTGTGTGGTATTGTAAAAAGAGAGACAAGAGCCAAGAGGGTTGGGCGTGTTGTAGGTGTGTGGTATTGTGAAGAGACCAGAGCCAAGAGGGTTGGGCATGTTGCAGGTATGTGGTGTTGTAAAAAGAGACCAGAGCCAAGAGGGTTGGGCGTGTTGCAGGTGTGTGGCATTGTAAAAAGAGACCAGAGCCAAGAGGGTTGGGCATGTTGCAGGTGTGTGGTATTGTAAAAAGACAGATCAGAGCCAGGAGGGTTGGGCATGTTGCAACAGTTGCAGATGTGTGGTATTGTAAAAAGACAGATCAGAGCCAGGAGGGTTGGGCATGTTGCCCGGGGTGTGTGATATTGTAAAAAGACAGATCAGAGCCAGGAGGGTTGGGCATGTTGCAACAGTTGCAGATGTGTGGTATTGTAAAAAGACAGATCAGAGCCAGGAGGGTTGGGCATGTTGCAACAGTTGCAGATGTGTGATATTGTAAAAAGACAAACAGAGCCAGGAGGGTTGGGCATGTTGCAACAGTTGCAGATGTGTGATATTGTAAAAAGACAGATCAGAGCCAGGAGGGTTGGGCATGTTGCAACAGTTGCAGATGTGTGATATTGTAAAAAGAAAGATCAGAGCCAGGAGGGTTGGGCATGTTGCAACAGTTGCAGATGTGTGGTATTGTAAAAAGACAGATCAGAGCCAGGAGGGTTGGGCATGTTGCAACAGTTGCAGGTGTGTGGTATTGTAAAAAGACAGATCAGAGCCAGGAGGGTTGGGCATGTTGCAACAGTTGCAGGTGTGTGGTATTGTAAAAAGAAAGATCAGAGCCAGGAGGGTTGGGCATGTTGCAACAGTTGCAGGTGTGTGGTATTGTAAAAAGACAGATCAGAGCCAGGAGGGTTGGGCATGCTGCAGGTGTGTGGTATTGTAAAAAGAAAGATCAGAGCCAGGAGGGTTGGGCATGTTGCAGGTGTGTGGCGCAGCTTGTCTGATGGAGGCACAAGCCCAGTGGGTGAAGCAGTGGCAGAGCGGGGGCGCAACTTCATTGGGATCCGTGCCAAGCTCCTCAACTTCCTCATCCGCAGGCCCACCCAGGAGGACCTCATCAAGCAGGGCATCATCAAAGGTACAGGCGTTATCAGAACAACTAACGCATCTGTTGGGGCTGCCTGCTGCTTGGGTTTTTTAACGACAGATTTTCCTTTTTAGATGTCCCTCCGCAGGAGCTGTTTTATTTTGTTCAGTTGTCATTAAATGCGCACAAATTCCATAGCACACTGAGCAACCCCCACCCCCCACCCCCCACACACGTATCTGTTCTCATGTTCAAGAGACGGTTACAGTCGGTATCCAGTCACTCGTATGATAACTGGCGTAAAGCTGTTGGGGCTGGGTTGGGTTGGGTTGAGAGATAGAGTAGCGCAGAGTAAGAGCACTTGCTCTCAAAAACCAGGTTGTGCACAACTGAGCATTGTCACCCCATGGATAGGTGTCTGTTATGTGCTAGGCTTTGTCCCCGCTCTGAGATTTTCCCAGAGTCAGAACTCTGTGCAGACTTGACAAAAGTCCTTTTGATGAGACTGTAAACTGAGGAACCCTGTGTGTGTAGGCATGCAAAAGATTGCATTCACAATGTTAAAGATGATGTAGTCCATGTCAGAGTTACCTGTGTTAATCACCCACAGCCTGCTCATTATGTCACCTGTTACAGATGTGTTCATTGTGTCACCCGCAACAGACGTTGATCACCCACAGCCTGTTATGTCACCTGTAACAGATGTTGATCACCCACAGCCTGCTCATTATGTCGTCTGTTACAGATTTGTTCATTATGTCACCTGTTACAGATGTTGATCACCCACAGCCTGCTCATTATGTCACCTGTTACAGATGTTTTCATTATGTTACCTGTTACAGAAGTTGACTACCAACAGCTTGCTCATTATGTCACCTGTACATGTTACAGATGTTATTCACCCACAGTCTGTTACAGATGTTGATCACCCACAGCCTGTTCATTATGTCACCTGTTACAGCTGTTGTTCACTGACTGCCTGTTCATGATGTCACCTGTACATGTTACAGATGTTATTCACTCACAGCCTGCTCCTTGTGTCACCTGTTACAGATGTTGATCACTCACAGCCTGTTCCTTATGTCTCCTGTTACAGATGTTGATCACTCACAGCCTGTTCCTTATGTCTCCTGTTACAGAAGTTGATCACTCACAGCCTCTTCCTTATGTCTCCTGTTACAGATGTTGATCACTCACAGCCTGTTCCTTATGTCACCTGTTTATGTCCCAGATGCTGTGTTTGGCTCCTCTTTACAACACCTGTGTGAGAGAGACAGGTCTGTGGTGCCCAACTTTGTCCTTGAGTGTATCACAGCTGTGGAGAACAAAGGTACTTTCTGTGTGGACTGCCACAAAGTAATGTTTGTCATGCAGTTCAAACTCGGTGTCAGAGCTAAGGTACTCTGGTTTTGACCTAGTACACAGCATAATTTATTTGTCTGTTCATAGTCGAGGCAAAAGGTGCTCTGACCTCTTACACAGTGAAATTGTCTATTCAGAGTAAGTGTCTGAAATCATGCAGTGCAGTGTATATCAAATCAGTCCAGGCTTATGAACAGCTGTCTACATATAATATGTCAAATTATTTGAACTAACAATAACAAAACAAAATCATACCTATGGGTACCCTTGTTTACAGTGCATTGTTGCTCCAGGTTTTAGTGACTGGTTTTGAAAATTTAGGTGTTAGTGTAAAAAATAGATGTGATACTATATATTATGACATGGACAGAAAATCTGAAAATTATTATTCTCACAAACTGATTATTAGCACAGAATTGTTATCATGATGCTAATAATGCTAATCATCTTGCATGTCTGTGATGTTTCATGTTTGCTGTGTTTTTGTTCCTGCCAAATGATTTTCCCGATGGGAACAATACAGTTGTATATGTAAAACTATGCAGCATGACCTTGAAAAAGTGACAGGCAGCTGCAAACTCCAAGCACTGGTTTACGACATCCTTCCTTCAACCACTGCCGTATTTAGTTATGCCATAGGGTCCAGAAAACTGTCAGCTAATGAGCAGTTTTTTGTTGGTGCTCAAACAGTAGTAAGTTTGTTACAAACAACTCAGATAGAACAAGGTGTGTCATTTATAGCTGCCAACAAAGTTTACACCAGCACAAATAAAACCACAGTTGTTTGAATCGAGATGGAACTCTTTCTTTTACCTGGGGTGGATGCGTCTCGTGTTTACATGCGTGCTTGGGCGCTAGGCTGCTTCCACAGTTATATTAGTACCCAAACCTTTCGGAGGGTGCCGACTGCATCAGTGGACAGCTGCGCGGAGATAAAGAGTGCCCCTTCAGTGGTGTAACCAAATCTGGCAGAGTTTGGAGGAAGGTGCCGGAAAGCGATGCTCGGAGTGTGAGGCAGCTGGTGATTTGTTAAAGCAACTGTTACTGTGTGTCTCTGTGCAGGTCTGGAACATGATGGCTTGTATCGCATCAGTGGCAACCTGTCTGAAATCCAGAAGCTTAGATATGTTATCGACAAAGGTGAGTATTTCCTTTCTTTATCCCCATTGCAAGCTCCCATTGTCTGTGTCGGTGTCCACTTGTATCATGCAGTTTAACCCCATGTAGACAGCCACATGCTCATTGCACTTGACAAAAGTAATGGAAAAGGGGGGGGGGGGGGGCAAGAATGTGGAGAAAGGGATGCAGGGAGGGGACTGTGGGGAAAAGGGACACGGGGAGTGGACTGTAGGGAAAGGGATGAGTGTGGGGAAAAGGGACAGGGGAGGGGACTGTAGGGAAAGGGATGAGGGAGGGGACTGTGGGGAAAAGGGACATGGGGAGGGGACTGTAGGGAAAGGGATGAGGGAGGGGACTGGGGAAAGGGATGCAGGGAGGGAACTGTGGGGAAACAGGATGAGGGAGAGGACTATGGGGAAAGGGATGAAGGAGGGCATGTGGGGACAGGGATGAGGAGAGGGGACTTTGGGGAAAGGGATGAGGGAGGGGACTTTGGGGAAAGGGATGAGGGAGGGGACTGTGGGGAAAGGGATGAGAGAGGACTGTGGGGAAAGGGATGAGTGAGAGGACTGTGGGGAAAGGATGAGGAGGGACTGTGGGGAAATGGTGGGAGGGGAGTGGGAGGTGGGGGGGGGGGGGAGGGGGGGGACTGTGGGAAAGGGATGCAAGGGGGAGGGACTGTGGGGAAAGGGATGCAGGGGGGGGGGACTGAACTTGGGAAAGCAATGATGGAGGGAATATGGGAAAGATGCATGGAGGGAATCAGGGGGAAAGAAATGTGAGGAGGGGACTGTGGAGAAAGAAATGTGGAAAGGGGACTGTAGGGAAAAGGGATGCAGGGGGAGGGGGGGGGGGATGCATTGGGGGGACTGTGGGGAAAGGAATGTGGGGATGGGAATCACTGTGGGAAAACAGATGCAGGGAGGGGATTGTGGGAAAAGGGATGCTGGGAGGGGATTGTGGGAAATGGGATGCAGGGAGGGGATTGTGGGAAAAGGGATGCTGGGAGGGGATTGTGGGAAATGGGATGCAGGGAGGGGATTGTGGGAAAAGGGATGCTGGGAGGGGATTGTGGGAAATGGGATGCAGGGAGGGGATTGTGGGAAAAGGGATGCTGGGAGGGGATTGTGGGAAAAGGGATGCAGGTAGGGAATTGTGGGAAAAGGGATGCAGTGCAGGGGATTGTGGGAAAAGGGATGCAGGTAGGGAAAAGGGATGGGGATGAGGAGGCTGGTGGGGGTGACTAAGCATTTGAGTAAAATGTGATTGCTGCTGCCAAAAAGACCCAGTGTCTTTTGCTTGGTCGAGTGTGTCTGGCAGCCAGTTCCAGAGGGTGGGTGCAGCATTGCAGAATGACCTTGTGCCTGACTGCTTTTTGTTTGTATTCTCACCGAACCCAGAGAGGCATAGCCAGTACAGGAAAGATAAACAGAGAGAATGAAGTGGATTGTGTGGGATCACGAGTTCCTGTAGATATTAGGAAGTAATACAATAGAAGAAAGTGTCAGCAGGGTGACCAAACACTTGCTTATGTGGCTGTCAAAAATTAGTCAGAAATAGTTTTAAACACATAAAAGATTCAAAAGAACGCTCATTTATTAGGACATAGACACGCAATCTGCAAACTGCAAAATCAGTCTCCCAATAAATAAGCATTCTTTTGAATCTTTTATGTGTTTGGATCTTGTAGAACGCTAGCAGTCTTTCTTGTTTCGGGTGTTTTTTAGAAATGGTTTTGTCATTATTTCCGGTCCTTGGCAAGGTTACTAGAAAAGCTTTACAAATTATTGCTGGTTTTGTTTGCTGGTTTTGAATGTGTCAACTGAGCGTTTGCTGTGCCTGTTAAAAGTGTTCCTTATGGTTAGTGAGGTTTTAGAGGATTTTGACACCTGCTGAAATGTGTTGCTGCTGCAGATGAGGGCCATAACCTGTTGGACGAGCAATGGGACATCCACACGCTCACCGGCGCCCTCAAGCTCTTCTTCAGAGAACTCAAAGAGCCCCTGTTCCCTTTCAAATGTGTCAGCAAGTTCCTCGATGCCAGCAGTGAGTGTACACAGCTCGAGCTGTTTTGAGCACCAACACTTCAGTTTAATATACAGCCCTTTATCCCTTTTGGGCAGTCACTAGAGGTAGGTCTGCCTGTTCTTAATTACCAGTTTGGGTGTGAGCAGTGTTGGGGCTTACCTGATCTGACGTTTGAACCCAGCAACGATGAGAGAAATACTTGTGTTCATTTTAGCCAGCAGCGAAAACAAACTAGTGTATGATACAGTTGGCTGCGAACACATCTGAACGGTGCCATGTTTCATCTTCACACCATTTCAGTGGAAGAGTGCGGTGGCATCTCGGACCCCAAAAAGCTTCTCGTAACAGGCAGATCCTTTTTTTTTCAATATGTGAAGTCCACTTTTGAAAAACTTTACTTTTCGTTCATCCTTGTGTGTGAATCCTTTGCCCAAACAAATGCCCTTGCTCTCACACCATATTTTTGATAATCTTGGTTTAATCAGGGCTTTATTCTAAGTAACATGTAAAACAATGAATGACAGCACCAACAAACTTACAAATGATGGTGTTGTGATTTAAGCTAAGGTGGAAAATTAATAAGAGCTGATGCATTTTTTGTTTTGTTTTTGTTTTTGTAATGAAGACATGTTTGGGTTGATAGATAAAACAACACTGAAGCAAAACCAAAATAAAGACAGGAAAAATAGAGAGATCGGGATGATCTCTGTGGTGGTCCCCTTCAGAGCTTCCACTGTATTATGGTGTGGTGTGCGTATCCTAACCACAGTGCTCCATTAGGGTGCGTCTGTATGTGTTTATGCGCAGGCTTGTGCACAGCCACTGCTGACTTCATTCCTTGAATGCACGTGAAACCCCTGCCACCAGTTCAGTGTTTGTGCTGTCTCGTGTGTGTGTGTGCAGAGAAGGAAAGTCGAAAGGACAAACTGAAGGCATTCAAGGAGGCCCTGTCTTCATTACCCAAGTGCAACTATGAGACCATGAGGGTTCTCTTTCAGCACTTGACAAAGTACGTGGCTTAATTCTACATGTGTGTGTGAGACTGTGAGCACGTGTGTGCGTGCATGTGTGTGTGTGTGCATGCATGTGTGTGTGCATGCGTGTGTGTGAAAACGTGTGTGTCACATGCATGTGTGTGTGTGTGTGTGTGTGTGTGTGTGTGAGCCTGTGTGTGTCTGTGAGAGTGCGTGTGTGTGTGTGTGTGAGCCTATGTGTGTCTGTGAGAGTGCGTGTGTGTGTGCCACACACGTGTGTGTGTTACTGTGAGCCTCTATGTGTGTGTGCGTATAGGTGTGTGTGTGTGTGTGTGTATTCATGAGCATGATTGTGTGTGTGGTTGTTAGGTGTGATGTGTGTGTATGCTTGAGCATGCTTTACTTCCACAGATTTATGTGAGATGTGTTGATGCAGTAAACATTTATGTTATTCAGTTCAATGCTTAGAACTGCACACAGATGCAGAATATTTGGTGAAATAGATCAGTCTGTTTGGTGCTTGAAAAAGATGATGTTTGCAGTCAAAATGTGCCCATGTTTTGTATTTTAAAATAAGCGTCCTTTTAAACCTTTGTGTTTCGGTTTGGTGATGTGGTTAACGTGTGCTTTTCATTTCAGTGTTGTGCAGTTCAGCGCAGAGAACCGCATGCAGACACAGAACGTGGCCATCGTCTTTGGTCCCACGCTAATGTGGTCAGGAGAGGGAGACTTCACCATCATGGCCATCTTCACAATGTACCAGAGCAAAGTTGTGGAGTTCCTCTTGCTGGAGTATACCAACTTGTTCCGATGAAAGCAGATTCAGCTCAAAAGTGCACACATAATACTATCGCTTTGTTTTGACGTCTTTCAAGCTGGAGCATGCAAGTGACTGGACAAGTCAAGTGACTGGACGTGACGTTGCCAAGACATGCTGCTGATCAGGGTCACAGCCATCGTGCGCCCCTCAGTTGATCGTGCAACTGCATACCTGTCAACCCATACAGTTTACCAATATAAAATACATTTTTTTCATTAATTTGGGGGGGATATGGCCACATTGGAAAATTGATACAGGAAAACATAATTTTCATGAGATTTTGTTGTTGTTTTAAACTGAGCGAAAAGACTGAAAAACTGTTGAATGAGCAGCGGACACGTGCCATTGCCAAATGCACACTGACTGGCCCAGTGCAATAGACTAAGTAATCTCACCGGAAGTGAGATTTGAAGTCGTGCATGCATATTTAGCACAACATTGCTTCTTCCTTCCACTGCCACGCGTGCCGGTTGGAATTCAAAATGTCGCTGCTACCAGCAAAAAAACAAAAGACCCCGGCCTGCATTTTTAAGGGAAGTACAGGTTCACAAACTCTGGACTGAGGTTTACTCCCAAAATGGGTTGACAGCTATGCAACTGTGATGGATTTATCGAAGGAGGAGGTGATGATGAGCGCACACATCCCCACTGAGTGAAGTCGTTGGTTTGGAACCATCATGCAGGTGAATTTGAACACAATGCTGTTGATGAACGTACAGTTTCATATCCTGCTACCAAAGCCATGCCCCATCCACCAGGTGTCATTTTTTTGGTTTTTTATGGTGTGAAGAAGGGAGGGGTTTTGAAGCTCAAACAGTCAGCATTGTGCACTGTTTGCGGCTCTTGGCGGCAAATGACCAATACAAGCTGATTCCAGACATGTGTTGGTGAGGTGGGGGCAGGGGTGTTGCAACTTGTATGGAAGTTTGTGTGACTTGATGAGTTGCTGTCTTATCGTTTTTATTTGTGCGTACTTCACAAACTTGGTAAACGTTCATAGTAGTTTAAATACACAGCTATCCTAGTTTTCTTTCTCATGGGTATTTTCACTTGTTTGACACAAATGTGAGTCTGTTTAGGTTGTAATGATCAGTGTTTGTCTAACTATCCAGCCATGAGGGATCCAGAGCAAACATTTGGATTTGTTTTTCTCAGGGACTGTGTGAGATCTATCATATTTTGCATGTGTCCCGTGACTGACATCATCTTAAGGTTGCATTGGTGTGGGAGAGGGTAACTGAAAGTTGTGTTTTCTTTGTTCATTTTGAGAGACAAAAATCTGAAACAAGAATGACTGCTAGCATTCTAAAACAAGATCCAAACACATAAAAGGTTCAAAATAACGCTTATATATTATGACAGACACACAATCTGCAAATATTTGGGGTAATCCCCATTGTCAAGCTACAAAATGGCACTTAAACAAAGAAAGATAGTTATTTCATTTTTCATCTAATTTTTCATCGATTTTAACCGTTTAACTGTTGTTTAAGTGTCTTTTTGTAGCTTTACAAAGGGATTATCCTGAAAATTTGCACATTATGTGTCTGTGTCATAAGTGTTCTTTTGAACCTTTTATGTGTTGTGATTTTGGTCTGATTGGGATCAACTTGGTATGATTTTTACATATGGATGGTGTCAAGTCAAAGCCGTTATACTTTTGATGACTTTTACACACATCACCTTTCTAAAGGTAAATCATTGGTAATTAAGTATCATGACTGAGCAAAACCATTAGCGTCGTCCTGCACTCAGACTTTGTAAGATCTTTCAGACTTTGAGTGGCAGTCAACCTTCTTGAGCTTTACATGGTCTCATCATGTTCTGTGGCTGTGATCTGATTTCACAGTCCTAGCTATATCTGAAAAAAGATGTGGAAAGTCTGATTTTGTTGACAAATTTTAGTCAGACAGCGTTTAAAGTATGTGTGACTTCTGTGACATGTTACGTGGAAAAGAGCATGCTCACATTGCTTTTAGTGACTGGTTTATATTTCATACAGATAATGAATACGATACTGACTTCAACGAAAAGCTTCACATTTCTGCTCTTTTTAAACAAGATATGTCAAACTTGGCTTATGATGAATTCTGTTGAGCATTACACAGTCATACCAGTTTTATTATTGATTGCTTTTATATAGCCCTGTTCTCTGCTCTCGAGCAGACTCACTGCGTTCATGTCGCATGTGATTCTGAATAAGTGATTGTATGTTTTTGTAGTGCTTTAAAAATAAATCCACTGACAGCGCCATTTGGTCGTTACATGGCTGATGCTACGGAAACTGGCGCCGTCTCAGGGCAGGTTCTGTGTCCGCCATACAACCATGCACCAATTTACAGTGTCACTTCAAGCAAAGCCACATACCTAGGGTGCCTGTGTATTTAGCTGTAACCTGCCACCTGCACATTTGGCAGAATGACCGGGATCTTTTATGTGCTGCTGCAGTAACACGGGGGTGGAAAGGGCGCAGAAATGAGTCGGCACTGGAGAAAAATTCTCCCACTACTCCTGCAGTGACTCAAACCCATGACCATGAGTCCAGCGCTCTAACCACCGAGTTATTCCCACTCCCCCATTTTAATTACATATAAAAGTGCATACTAGCGAGAGAGTCTAGAAAAGAAAGTGGAAGTCTGTTTCAAATGTGAGTTGTCTGAGCAGCTGCTAACATTCTTGTTACTTTTCTCTGGGAATTTTGGGAGTTTCTCCAGTGTGTGTTATTTTAATTTATTTTAATACCTTTTGAATCTAATGATTTGTAGTTCTCATTGTCTTGTCTGGCTCTCTTTTCTGTGTGTGTGTGTGTGTGTGTGTGTGTGTGTCTCTTTCTCTCTCTCTCTCTCTCTCTCTCTCTCTCTCCTCTCTTCTCTCTCTCTCTCTCTCTCTCTGTCCCCCCACCTCCCCCTCTCTCTCTCACAAGTGTTACTTTGTCTCTAATCTTTTTTGAATGGTTCTTAGTTTTCAGCGTATCTTGTGGATTACCAGAGCTGTTGTCCGTTGTTTTGTTGGCCATTTTCAGTGACTGTGTATAGTCGTGAAAGGTTTTGTGGATCGGGTGTTGACTGTTTCAGTGAATGTATGTACTGTTCTGTTGTGTTTTGTGTTTTGTTTGTTGACCACTTCAGTGAATGTATTATCATGAAAGGTTTTGTTCACCTTTCATTGTCTTCCAAATCAGAAATGTCTCTTCTGCTCAAAAAAATAAATAAACAAATAACTCAGATTGATTTGAAGTGATAAGCATTGTTGATGATAACCCTGTCTTTACTCTGCCATGAGAGGATAACTCCTTGTGTGAAAGTTTCAGCACACTGATTGTGTGATGTGTGAATCAGTATTGTTGATGCACGAAGATGGGAAGTCATTTGGTCTATTTGCTGCCCCCCCCGCCCCTCCCACCCACACCCACACCCACACCCCATAAAATAATGACCAAGATTGTGTCTCAAGACTACCCAGAATGTTGAAGAAAAGTATTTTTTTCTTTCTAAAAGATGGATAACATTTGAGAATTTTTGTTTTTATATTTTTACTTTGATCTTATATTTAGTCATTTTAAAGTGTTTAAATTAAATGGTCTGTTTTGGGAGATATGATTTTTGTTGTTTTTGTGTCCTTTTTAATTTGCTGTAGTTATATTATAGATGTTTAGGGGGCTTAAAGGTAGAGTCTGTATTGGGATGTGGTTTAATGTTTTAACTGAAGGCAGGTGAAATGAGCCACATACAGTTTTCCATGAGGATGAGCCAGGTTGTTGAATGAGGCATGCATGTAGGGTACTGATAGAAACAAAGTGGAAATAGTTCTTCGCCCTCTCCCCCCGCTCCCATTTGAGAAACGAGAACCTTTCTGTAGTGAATTATGAATATCATTGCAAATTTATTACCTTTGCTGCCCCCCCCCCCCCCCCCCCCCCCCCAACCATTTGAATAACTTTCTGATGTGAATTATGATTACCATCCCAAATTTATTGGCCCCTCCCTGCCCCAATGTTTTAATTTATTTTTCATATAACTTTCTAATGTGAATTATGATGACCATAGTGGACTGTAGGTTTGTGTGTGTGTGCGTGTCAGTGTAAAGAGAAGAAAGTGTCACTGTGTATGACAGAATGGAGAGGTGGCTAAACTGATTTTTACTTTGCCCCCTAGATCATGTGCAGCGTGCTGTCTCGTTTTGGTTTAACGCTGTACCAGTCGGATTGTGTGTGAAACTGAAAGACTGCCTTTGATTGGCGCTTTTGATTGTTTCTTTTTCTCAAGACATTGTCCCAGAAAATGAGGAGTCATATCAAAGGAATGGGCAGTTAAGATACTGACTGACTGTTTTGAACTGAAAATGTGCTGTTTTGTTTTTCAACAAACAAACAAAATGTTTAAAACAAAACAAAACAGGAGTTCAGGTGGTGTGATCTATCACTTGCAAAGCGTGTTTGTACATTCCGTAATGTGTTCATTCCACTCGGTGAGTAGGTGTAGGTGTTGCCACATTTCTGTTGCCTCCTTGTGGGTGCTGGTGCTCAGCTCACTCTGATCACTGATAATGGGAGGGACGGAGGCAAACGTGCACACGTTCACACCCATGTATGCTTGCAGCACACACACACACACACACACACATGCACGTAACACATTTACACTTGCATGTTGCTTGACTGTACTGGATGGTTTAGTGTTAAGGCTGTTGTTTTGTTGTTGTTGCGACAGATGCACATTGTGTCCTCGGAAAACACAGCTATGTTAGAATCGTAGTTTCTGTTCTGGTCATTGTGCGTAAACCATGCATGACTGCTTTGTATAAATTTGCCGAAGTTTTGCTTGACCAACATTACTTAAACTTGTATGCTGTTTTACGGTTCACCCATGCAAATTATGCAGTTGACTTTTTGTTGATGTTTTTTGTTTGTTTTAAGTTGAATATAATATGTTGATTTTATCACCATTATAACAAAGTAAAAAATGGGGTACACTGAAGTCCATGTCTGGAAACATGATAATCTGTGCATTTTGTGCATCTAAGACATTTTCCGCCTCATCTTCTGAACTCCCTGTGACCAGACTTACCACACTGGTCTGTCATTGCATTTACCACCAGACAGAGTGCGATGCAAAAGGTCGCCTTGCAAGGTCACCTTGCTGTCCTCAAGGTCATGGTCACTGGTGCACTGGTGCATCACCACCACTAACTAACCAGAGAGCATTCTGTCAACGGAAATCAGGTTTCTCGTTTTGCTGTCCTTATGGTCGAGGTCGTATCTTAGCAAGGGTCCAGTCTACTGTGACTGCTTGTGGGCCCAGCTCTTCCTGAATCACTTTGCCTGTGGCCCAAAGTCTGCTGTCTTGATGCATGCTCAAGCATCACGCAGAGAGCTGGGGCCTCTTGCTTCCTGGTGCGTGGCAAAGAGCACAGCCAGTGTTCAGACCTGCGATGAATGTTTGCAAATCATGTCTGAACTGGGTCTGTTGACGTACCGTTCCGTCAGAATGAGTGACGTGGTCTGTTCACGTACCATTCTTGGAAATGAGAGACTTGGGTCTCCTTATGCATCATTCTTTGAATGAGTATAAACTTGGTCTGTTGCTCTACCATTCTTGGAATGAGTGTAACACGAGAAGGATTAATTATGTCTTTCAGGTCAAGGTCACAATGAGTGCACATGTCCCGTTCTGTTTGTCTCATCCCAAATGGGGTGCATGAGGTGACAAACATTAACTTTATTTACTCTTTTATTTTTTTTATTCGTGGGGTTGGGGTGTGGGTCAGTCTCTTGCTCTCTCTTTGCTGTGAAACAGTTATTATATCTTTATTGTAAATAATTCTTTCATGTTACCCCATTGAGGCTTCTGAAATTTAAATTCTCTTACTTTCATTCTCTCCCTACCCGCCCCTCCCCACCCCCCCCCCCCCCCCCCCCCCCCCCCCACCTGGTCATTTTGTTATATATTATGCTACATGCTTATTATGTATAGTTCTGTTTCACACTTATTTGGGGCGTTAAATGTGTATGGTCGCTCCTGTTAATGATGATGAGTAAGTATTTTTATGCAAGTCTCGCTGTGGGTCATTTTCAGGATACTGGTGACAAAACGTCGACTCAGAGCTTTTCTCTGTGTGTTAAGAGCATATGAAATAAGAGAAGTAGACCTCCTTCTGGCTTGTCAAAGATCAGTGGTGAGAAAGGAAAAAAATCAACAGCTTTTGCCATTTAAAAAGTAGCTTTAGCCCTTATAAAAAAAGAAAAAAAGAGGAAAAAAAGCATCACTGATTACTATTCACACACGATTTAGCAATGGCATTGAAGTAGTCTGGTCTTACTCCTCATCTTGTATAACTGCTTTGTAATGCACCATGAAAATAGGATTGTTCAGACTTCTGCACTCTCAACGTTAACCTTTTGGACAACTGGCTAAAGATTCTGATGCTTCCATTATTCAAAATATGGAGACCATTCCCAGCATGGCGCGACATCTGGCAGCCATTGGACAAAACCATCTTGCACCTGCACTGTCATATGGGTCACGTGTTTCATCCAGTTACAAGCTAGCTACAGATGGGTGGAAAACATCCTTCCCAAAGTGCTACTTGTTGAAGAACAGGTCCTGGTGCTTTCTTGTCGATTGATATAGCCTGTACCTGGAAAGTGACAGAATTTATTTGGGAGGGGGGTAATTTTAGCTTGTGACACAGATTTGCTTAGACACTGTGCTGTGACGTCAGAGAGAGACCTGTACTTATCACTAACTTGCCCCTTTTCAAAATATATACACGTTGTGTGTATGTACATACATATATTGTGTGTGTATATAATCAAACTCAGGACTTTTTGTGGATGGGGTGGCCTGTATGAAAAGAAATGTGTTTTTGTATCACTGAAGCGAATGCTTAAACTCTAACTCCATGGGATTGTTCCTGGCACATTTTATTTGGGAGAAAAGCAGCTTCCATGTTGTATGTTACAGAAAATGTTTCACCGCCATATTATCATCAGTTTCTTGGAAAGACTCACAGGCTGACACAGAGAGAGAGTATAAACCTGTGTATGTATTAACTCTTCTTTTTTTTAAGCACTTGTACAGTTGCCATATCCTAAGAGCCATAATAACTGATATGATTGTATTTTATATATCTGTTTTACCCCCCCCCCCCCTCAACCCTACTTCCTGTTACATGGTCAACAACAGGATGCATCATTACACCCCGCGATTCTACACAAGACTGTTGATTGCCCATTGCTTAATTTGCTCTAGACAGCATTCATTTGTTGTTGTTGTTCTGTTTTTTTTTTTTTTTTAATGCAGTCGCCCCTTTGCTTCTCTGTATGTGTGTCTCTGTCTCTCTGTCTCTCTCCCTCTCTCTCTCTCTCCCTCCCTCCCTCTCTCTGTCTCTCTCTGTCTCTCTCTCTCTCTCTCTCTCTCTCTCTCTCTCTCTCGCTCCCCCTCCCTCCCTCTCTCTGTCTCTCTCCCTCCCTCCCTCCCTCTCTCTCTCTCTCTCTCCCCCCCCCTCTCTCTCTCTCTCTCTCTCTCTCTCTCTCTCTCTCTCTCTCGTATTAATTCACGGGGGGCAGGGAATGAAAAGCTAGAGAAAAATTAAAGGACTGCATGCTGATTCTGCAAGGGAAAGGTGCAGTGTACAATCACCGTGCATTTAAAATAAAAACAAAAAGATTTCGCGGAAAGGTTTGTCTCAGTGCGACGAAACGACAATTCTATACGCCCGGCGCCGCAGTAACCTACGACGACTTAACCAACAGTCCAAAGAGTCCCGTAAGGATAATAATGTCCGTTGTTGCTTGCTCTCCCGTGAGCCGGTTTGGCCTAGCGGAAGGACCTCGGTTCGATACCGCTTCCGCTCTCCTTTCTCTTCAAAATGGTTGAGGTTTGTGGACACTGTCCTGTGACTTTGTCCATCACTTCCTACTGAAACGTTAAAATGGCTCTCATCGCTGCCCATCTTAATGCAGAAGTCAATCTGGTGGTGACAGTGTAGCGATAGGTATGTAACCTCCATCTCCCCCCACCTCCGTACCCCCTTCTCCCCGTCCCTAATAAGCCGTACGGTTTCTGTGGACGTTAAGCACCATGTTTACTTACTTTGCTCTCCCTGCAGAAAACCACACCCATGTTCAGTGTCGCTTCGCGTCCACAGCAGAGACCATAAGGACTATTAGCCTTTAGGGACGGGAACCGCCTCATTGTCGTCTCGCATGCCGTTGGCGGTAAAGCAGCGGGTGTATTGCCGGAAGCTGTGCGGGCTGTGTGTCAGTGGTAGGGCGCCGATGTTTGCTGCGTAGAAATGAAGGGCGACAGATCATTCCACCTGCCCCCTTCCCCAGTTGGTCTCATTCCCGGCCTTTGGCATTTAAAGCAGCAGCGGGTCCTTTGCGTGAAACGATTATTAACGGACACTCCGTGGGGTGGAACAGACTGGGTTTTTTTTAAAGAACTATTTCTTCTGATTGGAAAAAGACTTGAAGAGTCGTCCCCTAATTGTGACTGTTCTTAGGCCTGTGGTTGTAATGTTTCGTATTTTTACTCTTCACGGCTTCTCCCGTGTTTTTAATTGTTGGTTGTTGTTGTTTTTTGTTGTTTTTGTTTTTCTTTCTCCCCCGTCTGATTTCTTTTTCTCATTCGTTCATTATTTTAAACTGCAGGTGGTGTGCTGTGTTGTTTTTGAACCTGTTTTCCCACACGAAGGTCTTGCCAAAAACAGAACAAAAGTGAAGCCGCGTGAGTTTCTGTATATAGGCTAATCGACGGCGGTAACTGTAATGTACCCATGCATAAGACGGACATGATGGTCGACGTCAGGGACTGTACCCAGGCTTAAGATAGACACGATGGTCGACACCAATGACTGTACCCAGGGTTAACATGGACACAGCGGTCGACACCAGTGACTATACCCAGGGTTAAGACAGACACAGTGGTCGACACCAATGACGATACCCAGGGTTAGGATAGGCACGATGGTCGACATCAATGACTATTCCCAGGGTTAACATGGACACAGTGGTCGACACCAGTGACTATTCCCAGGGTTAACATGGACACAGTGGTCGACACCAGTGACTATTCCCAGGGTTAACATGGACACAGTGGTCGACACCAGTGACTATTCCCAGGGTTAACATGGACACAGTGGTCGACACCAGTGACTATTCCCAGGGTTAACATGGACACAGTGGTCGACACCAGTGACTATTCCCAGGGTTAACATGGACACAGTGGTCGACACCAATGACTACACCCAGGGTTAAGATAGACACGATGGTCGACATCAGTGACTATACCCTGGGTTAACATGGACACAGTGGTCGACACCAATGACGATACCCAGGGTTAAGATAGACACGATGGTCGACATCAGTGACTATACCCTGGGTTAAGACAGACACAGTGGTCGACACCAATGACGATACCCTGGGTTAAGATAGACACGATGGTCGACATCAGTGACTATACCCAGGGTTAAGATAGACACAATGGTCGACATCAGTGACTATACCCAGGGTTAAGATAGACACAATGGTCGACATCAGTGACTATACCCAGGGTTAAGATAGACACAATGGTCGACATCAGTGACTATACCCTGGGTTAAGATAGACACAATGGTCGACATCAGTGACTACCCAGGGTTAAGATAGACACGTTGGTTGACATCAGTGACTACACACAGGATTAAGATAGACACGTTAGTCGACATCAGTGACTATACCCAGGGTTAAGATAGACACAATGGTCGACATCAGTGACTATACCCAGGATTAAGATAGACACGTTGGTCGACATCAGTGACTATACCCAGGTTTAAGACACGATGGACAACGACGGTATTACCGGACATGGTGCAAAGAAAGTGGGAGTGTACTAACATTGTAATTGGACATAGAAGGGGGGGGGGGGGGTCTTGTCGCGCGAGACGACAATCTTCTGCGTGTGTGTGTGTGTCTAGTCTCTGTGTGTGTTGATTTGGTTTGTTAACAATGCCCCCGGTCTTCTACGTCGGGGGAAGAAAAAAAGAGAAAAAAATTGCTTGTATTTTATGAATTAATGCAGGGCAGCCAGTGGCGAAATGTTACATTCCTGGCGTTCGTTTAGAGCGATGAGGCCATGGGTTTGTGAGGTGCTGCGGGCCACACACAACGAGATAATAATAATCCGCGTGATTAAAGGAGACAAGGGCGGCTCTGATCAGTGTTGTCATCAAGTGGTATTGACAAGTTCAGTCGTGTGTGTGTGTGTTGTTTAGTTGGTATGTGTGTGTGTTTTTTGTGTTTTTTTAGTGTGTGTTTTGTTTAGTTGGTATGTGTTTTGTTTTTGTTTACTTGCTGTGTGTGTGTGTTGTTTTTGTTTAGTTGGTGTTTGTGTTGTTGTTTAACAGCTGAATGTTGTTCGCCAAATTCCGGGATGGGGGTGGGAGGCTTAAAGGGGATCCCAGGTGAGGACGCAAGTTGTTGGCCAGGCAAGGCGGAAAATGCACGAATTAATGTTTCCATCTGCAGGCTTCGAGAGCTGGTGCTATCAACCTTTATGCAACAGGAGCACTTTTGGGGCTTCCAATTTGAGCTTACTCGGCGTACAACAGTATTGGTTCGCTCTTCGCCGACGAAGAGCAGTTCGAAAGGAAGGGTCGGCACTTCCGCCGCACGTGTCGGCCTTGTTCGTGACTCGTCCTGCGCTGACCCTGTGTGGCTTGACAGGTCGTTCCGAATCCGCCCACTAGCTTATCTGTTCCTGACGTCACGGGCTTCGTCAAAATGGCAGCGCTTACGGCCGTGTTTTCGCGACTTCCAAACTTTTTTTACTTTTTTCTTTTCTTTTTTTAAAGTCTCCCCCCTCCTTTTCTTTATTAAAATTCGACCAGAAACCTGCAGTGATGTCGTTTGGGTTTACTCCTGATATAATTCTATATGTTACATGGATGAGTCTTCCTTTTCCAGCATTCCCGAGTACCACCAGGCTAAAAGTCACATACGTATAAACAGACACACACACACACACACACACACACACACACACACACACACACACACACACACACACACACACACAACACACACAAGCACATATACATACATAATTATAGTCATATACATCTATATTCTAGCGTTTACTTTTCTACCTATGAATTTCGCATAACTACATTTCTCAGCACTTGTGTTTCAGCGAGACAAAACGTGCAGTCATCGATTTATTGCATCATTGTGTGGATGGTGTATGTTGCATTTCTTTGCATTAGCTTCCGCCCCCACCCCCACCCCCCACCCACCCACCGTCAAACCTGCAGTCCCCTCACCCTGCCCACTTCTTCAGTAACCATCCTCTGCATTTTATTTTTCCTTCTCTTCTTCTTGATCTGTTTTTTTTCTTTTTCTTCTCTTTTCTTTTTCTTTTTTCTTCTTTTTTTCTCTCCCTTGTACACACTCACCTCCTCAAACTCTGGTCCCTACCCTGCAACCGTACGTATTATCGAATGCTGGTGCATTTATAATTTTGTTTTTGTAGGGAGATGTCGTTTGTTTCAGTGTGTGGCTCACTTCTTTTTGTTTTCACTTTTGTCGATGCTCCGGTACACGCTGTTTTTGTATCTACAAAAGTCGTGTTATATGCAACCTAATAAACATTTCAAGCTGTATTGTTCATTCTTGTGTTGATGTGTGGGAGTGTCGTGTGTGTTTGTGGTGGTGTGTTGTTTACTTGGTCGATGTCGGTGGTACGTGTTGTTTGTGTATCTACCGAAAAGTACGTGTACTATGCCACCTAATATTAGCTGTTGTGTTCGTGACGGGTGTGTGTTGTTGTGTGTGTTTGGTGAAGAGGAGCGCTGTGGACTGTACGTTTTAATGTTATTACGCGCGATTGGGGTTTCGTAAACACCGCACAATGTTACAAACAGAGAAGACGCTGATGACTCAACGTTTATTATATTATCGGCGGAAATTTGGAAGCCAGATCTAACAGCAAATTCATGTTGATTTCTACTGAGTCGATTTGATTCTCTCTCTCTCTCTGCTCTCTGTCTCTCTCTCTCTCTCTCTCTCTCTCTCTCTCTCTCTCTCTCTCTCTCTCTCTCTCTCTCTCTCTCGTCTCTCTCTCTCTCTCTGCTCTTTCTCTCTCTCTCTCTTCTCTCTCTCTCTCTCCTCTACTCCTCTCCTCCACACTCTCTCTCTCCCCACACACACACACACACACACACACACACACACACACACACACACACACACTCACACACACACACACACACACACACACACACACACACACACACACACTCGCTCGCGCAAGCACTCTAAAGCAACCTTGCTGATGCTTGTGTGGTGTGTGTATGTGTGTATGTGTGTGTGCTCTGTTCCAGTCGGAAACTATTGCACTCTCAAAAATGGGTCTTTCAACAAATATTTCACTCTTGATTTTTACGTGTATTCCCGTTTCTCTGCGAAACATATGGAGCGAAGCTATTCCCGAGAATGAGTTGTCTTTAATATTGTGAGAGGGAAAAAATCTCTTGAAGACTTTCTGAGGTAATTAAATTTGTATAAACCAAAATATTGCCATATTTACCTTTTGAAAAAAAAATGCTTTTTTTATATATATTTTTAATTCCATGTATTATGCAGAAAGTGCCGATAATAATAAACGATGACATATATACATACGCTCGTCAACTCTTTCCTAAGTTCTTGAACAGTTGATGAGATACGAAATAAAAGAACACAATTCAATCATCAGCGGTGAACTGCTCCCCCCCCCCCCCCCCCCACCACCACCACCACCACACACACACACAAACACACCAAAACAAAAAACACAACAACAAAAACACACGATGGTATTCGAAAAAACCCTGCACCAGCTTGTTTAGTGGGTCAATAATAATGAAAAATTATTTTATATAGCGCCTAAACAGCAATTTTATGAAATCATAATATCGCCCAGTCAACCAGCACGGGTGTATCAGGACGAAGGCCAGAGGAGCTAAGTAAGTAAGTAACTTGGTGTTTTACGCCCAGTCAACCAGTTCGGCATATGAGGGCGAAGGCCAGAGGAGGAGGGTCGTCATTTGAGGCACAAGACCTGCAGACCCAGCCGTCGCACAGACACGCTGTACTACAAGTAACACAGCCAATTTGTCCACTCATCACCTCACTTCGTCCACTCATCATCTCTCTTGTCAGACACGCTGTACTACAAGTAACACAGCCAATTTGTCCACTCATCACCTCACTTCGTCCACTCATCATCTCTCTTGTCAGACACGCTGTACTACAAGTAACACAGCCAATTTGTCCACTCATCACCTCACTTCGTCCACTCATCATCTCTCTTGTCAGACACACTGTGCTACAGGTAACACAGCCAATTTGGCCACCCACCATCTCCCTTCTCGGACACACACTGTACTACAAATAACAGCCAATTTGTCCACTCATCACCTCTCTTGCCAGACACCAGGCTACAAGTAACACAGCCAGTTTGTCCATTCATCACCTCACTTCTCAGACACACTGTACTACAAGTAACACAGACAATTCGTCCACCCATCATCTCTCTTGTCAGACACCATGCTACAAGTAGCACAGCCAGTTCGTCCACTCATCATCTCTCTTGTCAGTAACACAGCCAGTTCGTCCACTCATCATCTCTCTTGTCAGACACCATACTACCAATTTGTCCACTCATTATCTGTCTTGCCGGACACACTGTACTACAAGTAACACAGCCAATTTGTCCACTCATTATCTCTCTTGTCAGACATACTGTGCTACAAGTAACACAGCCAATTCGTCCACTCATCACCTTTTTTTAAATCTTTCTTGTCAGACACACTATGCTACAAGTAACACAGAAAAATCGTCCACTCGTCGAACACACTATGCTACAAGTAACACAGCCAGTTTGTCCACGCATCATCTTTCTTGCCAGACACACTATGCTACAAGTAACACAGCCAGTCGTCCACTCATCATCTTTCTTGTAAGACACACTATGCTACAAGTAACACAGCCAGTTCGTCCACTCATCATCTTTCTTGTCAGACACACTATGCTACAAGTAACATAGCCAGTTCGTCCACTCATCATCTTTCTTGTCAACACACTATGCTACACGTAACACAGCCAATTTGTCCACTCATCACCTCATTTGGCAGACACACTATACTACAAGTAACCATCCACTCATCATCTCTCTTGTCAGACACACTGTGCTACAAGTAACACAGCCAGTTCGTCCACTCACCATCTCTCTTGTCGGACACACTATGTTACAAGTAACGCAGCCAATTCGTCCGCTCGTCACCTCACTTGTCAGACACCATGCTACAAGTAACACAGCCAATTCGTCCACCCATCATCTCACTTGTCAGACACCATGCTACAAGTAACACAGCCAATTCGTCCACTCATCATCTCACTTGTCAGACACCATGCTACAAGTAACACAGCCAATTCGTCCACCCATCATCTCACTTTAGTGTCAGATACCATGCTGCAAGTAACACAGCCAATTCGTCCACCCATCGTCTCACTTTAGTGTTAGATAACATGCTGCAAGTAACACAGCCAATTCGTCCACCCATCGTCTCACTTTAGTGTTAGATACCATGCTGCAAGTAACACAGCCAATTCGTCCACCCATCGTCTCACTTTAGTGTTAGATACCATGCTGCAAGTAACACAGCCAATTCGTCCACCCATCGTCTCACTTTAGTGTCAGATAACATGCTGCAAGTAACACAGCCAATTCGTCCACCCATCGTCTCACTTTAGTGTCAGATACCATGCTGCAAGTAACACAGCCAATTCGTCCACCCATCATCTCACTTTAGTGTCAGATACCATGCTGCAAGTAACACAGCCAATTCGTCCACCCATCGTCTCATTTGTCAGACACCAGTCCCAGGGACGGTCTGGCCCAAGCGGCCGTGGATCAGCGTCAGCTCGGCAGCACCAGCGGGAATGCGAACTGGTCGCTGCATGCAAGCAAGCAGACCTCAACGGCGCTGGCGATCAGCAGCGAGGTCAGGGTGAACTGGATCACTGGGCATGGTAAAGGAACCATCGTTCCCGGCTCCAAAACGCAGTACACGACGAGAACGTCCAGAAGGCTTGGCAGAGAATGAGAAATATCTGTGACACGAAAATTTCATCGTTCCCGGCTCCAGAACACAGTACACGAGGAGAACAGCGGCTGAGACTGGTGAGAGATCTGTACGTGACACGAGAATGATCGTTCCCGGCTCCAGAACACGGTACACGACGAGAACGTCCAAAAGGTTTGGCCGAGGTGAGAGATCTGTGGCGGCACGAGAATCATCATTTCTGGCTCCAAAACACAGTACACGACGAGAACAGCGGTCGAGATTGGTGAGAGATCTGTACATGACACGAGAATCATCGTTCCCGGCTCCAAAACACAGTACACGTCGAGAACATCCAGAAGGCATCAGCCGAGACTGATTGATGAGAGATCTGTGGCACGAGGATCATCGTTCCCTGCGGCTCTAAAACACAGTACACGACGAGAACGTCCAGAAGGCTTGGCCGAGGTGAGAGATCTGTACGTGACACGACTGAGAATAATCGTTCCCGGCTCCAAAACGCCATACACAACGGGAACATCCAGAAAGTTTGGCCGAGCTAAGAGATCTGTGGCACAAAAATCTTCGTTCCCGGCTCCAGAACACAGTATACGACGAGAACGGCGGCTGAGACTGGTGAGAGATCTGCTGGTACATGACACGAGAATCATCGTTCCTGGCTCCAAAACACAGTACACGACGAGAACAACCAGAAGGCTTGGCCGAGGTGAGAGATCTGTGGCACGAGAACCATCGTTCCTGGCTCCAAAACACAGTACACAACGAGAACGTCCAGAAGGCTTGGCCGAGGTGAGAGGTCTGTGGCATCATTCCTGGCTCCAAAACACAGTACACGACGAGAACAACCAGAAGGCTTGGCCGAGGTGAGAGATCTGTGGCACGAGAACCATCATACCTGGCTCCAAAACACAGTACACGACGAGGACAGCGGCTGACGAGACTGGTGAGAGATCTGCCGGTACATGACACGAGAGTTATCGTTCCCGGCTTCAAAACACAGTACACGACGAGAACATCCAGAAGGCAGCAGCCGAGACTGATTGATGAGAGATCTGTGACACGAGAGTTATCGTTCCCGGCTTCAAAACACAGTACACGACGAGAACAGCGGTCGAGACCGGTGAGAGATCTGTAACACGAGAGTTATCGTTCCCGGCTCCAAAACACAGTACACGTCGAGAACATCCGAAAGGCAGCAGCCGAAACTGACTAATCAGAGAGATCTGAGACACGGCGTCTAGCTCCGAGTGCTGCCGCGACCGAGCCGGGACGGCTAATACTAACACTAATAGTCGTAGGGCTGCCGGAGCCGCGGCTCGGCGTCTGAACAAGGCCTGCAGGCGCACTGAGCGGCCACACCCAGGTAAAACACCACCTGGTTCCGCTCTCTGCTCGCCTGACACCGGAAGCGGATTCTCTTGTACGACAGCCGGTGAGGCTTGCAGCACGTGCAGTAGGTCACGCGACGGAGCTCCTGACGCTCTACATCCCACTGGGGCACGGAGCGCGAATGGCACGTGCCCTCGCACGCGCTGCTGCGAACCACCCTAGCGACGCAGCCCTGGGGGCGGAGGATGCTGACGATCTCCTTCTGGTGACAGGTCTCCGAGGGCGAGAAGAAGAACTGCCTTTCCGGGTGGTTGTCCGGCAGTATGGGCGACGCGCCACGCCGGACCCTGTTCCGCTGTGCTTTCAAAGCGGGGTCTGAGGACAGTCGCGGGGACACTGTGGTCACGTCGGCCACAACGACAGAGGTCTCGTCGGGTAAGGCGAAGGCTTCTTTCATCCTTGCTGTTTTGCGAGCCGCTGTTGTCGCTGCCGGAACATACCGTACGCTGGTAGTTTCTGCCTCATCATTGTCAGCAGCAACAGCACTCCGAGTTTCATTTTCGTTTTTGGTGGGTGTGGTTTCTTGGAACAAACCGAGCAGTCTTTGAGCTTTTGGGTGTTTTGCTGTGTCCACATCCGAATCTGCCAGAAAGGTCGATTTGTTGGGTTGGACACCTCGTGGGTGGTGTAGTTCACCTGCTCTTGGGAGTTTTAGGTCATGTAACAGTTTACCAACAGGAAAGGATACGCGATTTCCTAGACTTTTCCCTGGAGTTGGTGTCACACCCAGCGTATGCCGGGTGTTGCGGCAGAGGGTTAGAAGCAAGGTGTCTGACGGGGTGCAGGACGCCATTGCAGGACTGCCTGTGTCGGTCTGAGCTACATTTGCCGCTGTGCTTGTCCACAGAAATAGCAACAATAAGATCAAGGGTATGCACTCTGTGGAAACCACCTTCATTTTCACTGGACAAAGAATATTTTTCACAAAGGTCGGCTCTTTTTTTTTAAGGCTTTTTCTTTTGGCTTTTTTATTGTTTGTTTGATTTTTTCGTTTGGATTTTTTTTTTTTTTTTTTACCAAAAAAACTAAAACAATTCTCAGTCTGCTGCCGTTTTATCAGTCACCATTCAGACAACCGAGGTATAATGTATATGCTCTTGCAGCAATACGTCAAGGTGGTTTACTGCACAATTCCTAATCAATGGAGAAAACTGGAGAAATATATTCTCCGAAAAAAGTAGTTAATCCAGTAATTAAGTAAGAACCATGCTTTAAAAATGTAGTTTCACCAGGACGCCTTTTGGTTTTGTGATAGTTTCTTCTTTTTCCTCTACACGAAGCACGTGTGCATTGTCCCAAATAGCAGGTGTACAGTTTTTCCTTATCTGCTTTTACTCCTACACAGAGGCACGTTTGCGTTGTTTTTAAACTCCCAAAAAGCAATGCTTGCAGTCTTTCCTCTTTTTTTCTCTTTTTTTCTTCTTTTCCCCTCTCCTTTTCTCTTTTTTCCTCGTTCTTTTTTAACAGAACAGAGAAAAGGAGCAGCTGATGAACTGAAATGAAGCTGATATAGTGTCACCAGCGATTAGCTGACCAGCAGCCGGGAAGGAGTTATGTCCTTGGCTGCTGAAGCTCGGGTGTCTTTATAATCTTATAATCTCCCTCATCTCTGGGTCAGACCTCTGGGCCATTGCGTCTTGTCGACGCCGTCAATTGTGCATGCGCGCCAAACACGTGCAGCACGTGACAGGAAACTCAGTCAGTGACGAAATGGAAGCGTGGCGAGCACCATTGGTGAAAACTTGCGTGGGCATTTTTTATTTATTAATAAAAAAAAATGTTAGTTCTGAGAACCAATCGCTGTGTTACATTGTCCATGATGTCACCACATATTTAAATGATAGGCAATTTAAGCCACTACCTTGAATGACCGACGAAAGATGAAGAAAGCCGGAATGAGGGTGAGTGGGATAGTCGGAGTTGATAGTGGAGCGAGCGAGCGAGCGAGCGAGAGAGAGAGAGAGTGAGTGCTGGAACTGTGTACACTGATTAGAGGGGGTGGAGGTCGCCGACTGATGAGGTTAATTATATTGATTATTGCCAGGCGTCTATGTTTTTAAGCACAGGGTTGTCTTGATCAGGCGCAGAACAATCAGAATAGAGAATGCTTTGTTTATCAGCTTTGGGAGAAATATTGTGGCACCCCTCACGTAAAAAGTACATACAAACGGATCACAAAATCATCATGAATTATCCGATATCATATTGCTTCTCAAAATATGTTCAGTTTCTCACTCATGCACGCTACCACTTAATACCATTCGAACAACTTTTCGACAGTAATAATTATTTAACTGCAGTTATTTCAACAATAGCGGCAACAGCAACACAGAGAGAGAGAGAGAGAGAGAGAGAGAGAGAGAGAGAGAGAGAGAGAACTCGAACTCGACCTCGAAAACTTTATTTTACAAGGACTGTAGTTTAAGTTCAGTCAAAAACCTGTCTAACAACTAATCCTTGCTAAGCTACTGATGAGTAGATATTAAATTACAGGCATTATTCATATACATACAGGTATGAATGAGTGAGTGAAACATTATACATGAGAATTTCCACACAAACATAGCGTGTTCACAGTGCCAGATGAACACATGCACATCATTCAGTTACATATTATGAGCATACAATCAGCAAATAAAGCAGCAGAACATCTGATCAGTTCATAATTATGATTAGTATCGGAAAAGAAAACAGAAGTAGTCAATGCTTATAAAGAACAGTAAGGGAGAAAAAAGAAAAGAAAAAAATGGGGGGGACGGGGAGGGGGGACGGGGGGGGGGACACAAGCAATCGGAAGGACTGGGTGGAGTTTTCTGGGTGTATAAAATAGGTCTCAAATGACCAGACAGGGTACCAGGCGAGATCAAAAGATCAAGAGATCTTAGTGGAGGGAGGTTGAGCTGGACCCTCAACTTAGCCCAGAAGAGATCATGAGTAGGGAGGTGAGCTGGGCAAGAAGATTGGACTTCCTTTGCTTGAGTTGTCCAGTTGTTCGTCAACAGCAGTGCGACGGACATTGTCTTTGTGACCTGGCCAGGCACAGCAGTTGAAACAGCAATTGCGCAGTGCACAAGTCGCTGGGCAATGGCGAGGGGACACCGCCCTAACACTTCCATTGTTCTGGCGGCGGTCCACGGTCTCTCCTGTCTTTTTCAGTCGGGCGTTTTCGCGGTCGAGCCTTCACTCTGTCGGCCCCTTCCCACTCTGCCCCCGTCCCTAATAGGCCATCTCGCCTCCGTGGACGTAAAGCACCATGAATCAAAACCAGACATTGCAATGGCAATCACTCGAAAACCTCAATCTCTCTGTCTG
>JABMCL010003241.1:435000-470000 GCA_018857735.1 Alviniconcha marisindica
GTGTGTGTGTGTGTGTGTGTGGCGAGGACAACGGACTGAGTATCCATCCCCGGGATAAGGAGGACTGATAAACCTGCTGGAAATGCTATGTACAGTTGCATGCACACCTGACACTAGGCAAATACTTCCTACTGGATACGTCTTGCCCTGAAACTTAACTCGACCACCATACACCCACCTAATTTGATTTCGTGCGCCTCTGTCAACCTGGTTTGAAAAGAAAACATCACCTGATACAAATTAAAGGCAAACACGGTGTGGCCGGGGAGAAAAAGAATTGTATAATGTGTCCAGAAACGGTGACAACGCGGCGTCGTCTGATCTCAACTTCGCGGTAATTCTGGCTTAGCTTGAGGTTGTTATTGTTGTTTTTCATCGACCCGCTCAGACCCCAAAAATGGTTCCTCCGCATCCTTCCTCCCCGGAAAGCGATGCTTGGAGTGTGCCACCCGCTACGTTGGATCGACGTCTCGGCTTGTACACAACAAACGAAGTAAGCGCACCCAACCAGAACGTTCATCCGTATCAGTGAAATACCGAATACCGAAGAGTTGATGGCAAAGTTACTGCTGCTGAAAGACCTGCGTTACCTATCGACTGATGACATAACTTTTCTTCTTCTCTTCTACTTTCGTATAATTATTGTCCAGTTTCAACACAGTTTTGAAAAGTCTGACACTTTTAGTGCATGTTGGGTTATTTTGTTGTTTCCATAAATCACCGAAATCAATTGACAGGATCTTTAACGTGTGTGTGTGTGTGTGTGTGTGTGTGTGTGTCAGTGTGTGTGTGTGTGTGCGCGAGTGTGTGTGTGTGTGTGTGCGAGTGTGTGTGTGTGTGCGTGTGTGCGAGTGTGTGTGTATAAAAGGTTAAAAACAAAAAACAAAACAAAAAATGCTATTTATTAGGACAAAACACGCTGATTCATTTCACTACCTACATTCATTTCACTACCTACAAAGTCAAACATTGTCACTGGCTTTACAATCGATTTCAAGCCGGTCTTTACAGGTGTACACGGATTTCACACGGCAAGAAATGATACAGTCACGCGGTAATTTGACAGGTCGTAAACTCTCCGCGGACTGGAAGTGCTGATAGGCGTTGATTGGCACTGTGCTTGCAAATACCCCGAGCAAAGACTTGTGTTGCTCGGTGTTTAGCTGTAGCAAAGATTTCGTGCTCCATACAAACATGGTATTCGGTCAAAATGGCGGCCTTTCCTTTCAGTTTAAGCACAATTAAGAACAGGAGGGGGGGGGGGGGGGGAGAGAGAGAGAGAGAGAGAGAGGATGAATGAATGAATGAATAAACTTTTTTACGAGGGTAGTGGAGAAGACTTGAGGTCTTTTTACAGCCAGCCCTTGCCCATGAAGGAAACTACTATTAAGGATACAGTGAGCTACAGTATGTTGAGTACATGTACATTTATACAAACCATGTTGAAATGGACACCAGTAAACCGAGAGGGAGAGAGACAGAGAGAGAAGGGGGGAAGGGAGGGGGAAATGCGTGTGCGCACACACACAAATGCTCACTCACTGACAGAGACAGAGAGTTTGGTAGTCAGTTTAATTAAGCAGCTTCCTGATTTTCCTTTCTGTGGGTATTTATCTTATAATAAATGCAAACTGTACATGACCATGGAGCCAACAAAGATACAATTAGAGCAAACACTCCTGTCGACTCATTTAAAACAGTTCGTTCGTTAGGATTGTAATGTCTTCTCTGTCGCACCAGGTCACATCACAACGATTGAACTCTGTCATAAAGCAACACTGTAAGTATACCACTTTGGTGGATATAAAAAAACATGCTGTGTCAAGCTACAGTCACTCTTTCCGAGTTGCATGCGACTTGAGCAGTGGGTCTGCTCAGAAGCAGAGAATAGTGCAATATAGAAATGATCAATCTAGTCAATATACATATGCTAAAAGAAGCTAAAAACAATAAAAACATATATTTAGAGCTGAGTAATATTAACAACACTAGCATTAACAGTCATTTCTATAGCATGGTATCTCACAACAGGGATGAGCACACAGCCTTTATGCATAAAAACACTGAAAATAGTATATAAACATAATAGTGAATCAATATCACACACACACACACACACACACGGCTTTTAGAAGGAATGTAATGGCATACAATAGAGACTTAATGTGTGTGTGTGGTGGGGGGGGGGGGGGGGGGGGAGAGAGAATTTAAATCAGTTGTGGCATTGTTTGTAGAGGTGAGTCTTTAATGTAATTTTGAAGGCAGGGGGAGACTGAATGTGACAGATGTCAGTGGAAGAGAATTCCACGGCTTTGGAGCAGAGTAAGAGAAACAGCATTGTCTTTAAACAGTTGAAGTTGGACACCATGTGGAAGAAAGTTTAGCATAGGTTTCAGAATCTGAGAAGTAGAATGATTTCCATATGACATCAGGAAATGATGAATCGGCAGGTGTCACATTCAGAAAATATATAGTGCTAATGTACAATCATTTTAGGTTTTTATATAAGCTGACACTTGTAGCTAAAAATGGAAAGCACCACTAACTGCTCCCCATTAGCGGGAACGCTGGTGTGCTAACACTCTTCAGTTTCAGCCTGTCACTATATTTCTCTGCAGCAGAAGGATGCCATAGACAGGTCACAAAAGAGGAAGCAGGACATGCCTGATAATGCCACCTAATTATAGACAATTACATACACTGAATCCCACCCACAATCACATGCACTGGATCCATCCTGGAGCACTTAAAGCTCACTTGTCAGCATTCATCCTTTATGAACAATGTAGCCATAGTGATGTGTGGGTGCTCTCATGTTCATGCATGTGTTGGTATAAAAATATGTCTGTACAATAAAATGATTGGCTGTGAATGACTATATTTACAGGTCGTTTCTGGCATAGGTTAGCAGCCACATATCTTAGACCAGGCCTATTAATAGCCTGCATGAACTGAAATGTCTGGTAGTCCTCGTTGCCTGATCGCGATTGTTGGTGCCAAAGAGGTAACATTTTAATTTCTGTGACTTCATCTGAATGCACTGTTGGTCAGCATGACTGCAAGCTGCGGGGTATTGCTTTGGGGAACTTGAATTTCACATTGATGAAATCACAAAACTTGGCAGTACATGCATAATGATAAAGACACATTGTTGTCAGGCTATGCCAAAACCATCTGAGCAGGAAGGCTGGGACTGTGAATGATTTCAATCAACATGACAGCTTTTAGCAAACCATTCTTCTTTGTCTTCCCTCATTTTTGTCTCTCATACTTTTGTTTACCAACAAACTGAAAACAAAATTTTATTGCCAGTTTGTATGTGAAATTAAGCCACATTAATCCAGCTTTATGTCGAAACAAAATCCCACCAAAACATCACAAACACACAGAGTTAAATACACAAAGGCACTGGCTTAAAAGCAGCAGCACTTTGACATACACCATTATCATCACTATCAATCAAACAATTAATACAGCACTACTTACAAACACACTCTCCTTATATAAAATTAGACACAATGATGCCATAAAAAAGTGCAGGCTGCATTGTCATTGATGCCCTGATCTGCAACAAATCGCACAGCAAAACTGACCAATGGTGACTGCCAACATCGTCATTCCTGAGGTACTTTTCTTTTCATGGCATTGCATTGTGTAAGTTGACCTGGCAAGGTAAGTGATGCTGTAGTACTTGGGGAGAGTAAGGGTGGAGTGTGTGCATGAGTGCATGTGTGCGTGTGTGTGTGTGGGGGGGGGGGGGGGGGGAGCACTCCAAACAGCAGCTTGCGGCCTACCAGTGAGGTTGGGCAGGTTAGGATAGTTGCTGTTTGGAGCATAATGGTGGGGGAGGAGAGGGGAGGGAAGGGAGCGCAATGATGGGAAGGGATGGAGAGGGAAGGGAGTGTAATGGTGGGGGAGGGAAGGAAAGGGGTGGGAAGGGAGTGTAATGGTGTGGGAGAGAAGGGAGCATAATGGTGGGGGAGGGAAGGGAAGGGGTGGAAGGGAGTGTAATGGTGGGAGGGAAGGGAAGGGGTGGGAAGGGAGTGTAATGGTGGAGGAGGGGAGGGAAGGGAGCATAATGGTAGGGAAGGGGAGGGGAAGAGAGCGTAATGGTTGGGGAGGGGAGGCAAGAGGAGGGGAGGGAAGGGAGTGTATGGGAAGGAGGGAAGGGAGGGAGTGTAATGGGGGGGGGGGAGCGAGATGGGGAGGGAAGGGGAAGGAAAGGAGTGTAATGGTGGGGGAGGGAAGGGAAGGGGAGGAAAGGGAAGGGGGGGAGGGAGCATAATGGTGGGGAAGGGAAGGGAAGGGGAGGGAAGTGAGCATAATGGTGGGGAAGGAAGGGAAGGGGAAGGAGCATAATGGTGGGGGAGAAAGGGGAAGGAAGGGAGCGTAATGGTGGGGGAGGGAAGGGAGCGTAATGGTGGGGGGGGGAAGGGAAGGGGAGGGGAGAGAATACTAGACTTCGACAGGTCTTTCAAAAACCTGACAAATCAACATGCCATTTGTCATGAACAGGAGACAAAGGTCACGCACTTAGCCACCAAACCTATTTGCGGCAACATGCACCCAAAGCCTAGCCTAACTGACTGTCCGTGGCGAATAGCGGATGATGGGTCGCTTGGGGGTGTGGATCATGGTGGTGAAGTCCACCTCAGGGAAGTACCCATCCATCAGCTCCAGCCGGTACATCCTCAGCAGTGTGGACATAATGGTCTTGATCTGCACATAGGCGAACGACTCTCCGATGCACCGGTGTCTCCCTGCCCCGAAGGGAATGTAGGCGAATTTCTCACTGTTGGCCACGTCAGCATCCAGAAACCTGGGTGACAAGCAGTGAGAGGTTAGTCAGTTCTTGGAGTTTAATGTCCCATCACATGCTGACACTGGCAAGAACACCACGGCTACATTAAACTGTTGTTATGTGCTGTAAAGCTAATTAATTGTACCTGGCTAGCAAAACTCAAATGTTAGTGTTTAACCACAGAGAGACGACCGCCTACAAGACAAAAACTGATCATTACTTACTTGATACTTCACAACGGCCAATGGCTGAATGAACAAATGAATAAGATCCAAACACATAAAAGGCTCAAAATAATGCTGTTTATTAGGACAGAACATGAGAATTTTCAGGGTAAGCTACAAAATGACACTTAAACAACAATTAAATGGTGAAAAATGATGAAAAATGAGATGGAGAGCTAATCCACTTACCTTTTTTGGGGTGAGCTATGTCCGGTGCCTGGAAGAATGAATAGTTGGAGAAGAAAAAAACAATCAGAAAGGCTTACCTGTCTGGCCTGAACTTGTCGTGGTCGTTCCAGATGTTGGGCAGCTGATGGTTGACTGTTGGCGAGACACACACCTGGTGGCCTGGTGGAATGGTGTAGCCCATCACAGTCTGTGCCAGCAGGTATGAAACAAACATTTTGTCAACCCGTTTTGCCTTCTTGTGCAGTAGGTTACCACCCCACCCACACCATGCAGGGGCTGTGTGGCCAGGCAGATGCAACCAGCTTTGCCTTCTTTGCAGTAAGTTACCCCCGTCCACCACCCACACCATGCAGGGACTGTGTGGAACCAGGCAGACACTGCCAGCTTTGCCTTCTTTGCAGTAAGTTACCCCCATCCACCACCCACACCATACAGGGACTGTGTGGAACCAGGCAGACACAGCCAGCCAGCTCAGACCGTCAAGGGGAAAATGGTGCTTCACTCGTGACTCGAAGAGGAGAAGCCCCAACTCTTGGGAATAAAGAGAAAAGTATACATCCCCCTGACCCCACCTCCCACCAATCCTGCAAATCACCTTTCTTCACATTCCCAACAATGACCACACAAGTATTTATAATCTCTCACAACAATTCTTTTGTGACCTACAGTGAGGTATTCTGTGACCTACCTGTGGGGTTTTACACATGCGCATCATGGTCATGATGGGGGGTCTTAGACGAAGTGTTTCCTTCAGACAGCGGTCCAGTAACTGGAGGTCTTTAAGGATGTCATAGTCAAGAGGTGGCCACTGGGAATCTCCAGTGACGCCACACACACGCTTCAGTTCCTCAAAAACTGCCTCCTGAAAGCCACAAACAACCGGGAAATACATTCTCTCTCTCTCTTAACGTTTTTGTTTTTGTTGGTTAAAAAACTGAAAGTGAGTCTATTGTGTACAGCAGTGAGAATTTAAGTGACTGATTACTAATGCCACTGGGTTCAGACAACCTTTTGTTCTCCAGTTTAGATATGTACCTGCTGAGTTCTGGAATAGAAATAATTATGTGGGATGACAATTAAATGACTCATGCCCTCATATTTTTCATTCACAGTGAGAGAGAGAGTGGGGAGAGAGAGAGAGAGAGAGAGAGAGAGAGAGAGAGAGAGAGAGAGAGAGAGAGAGAGAGAGAGAGAGAGAGAGAGAGAAGGGCAGATGAAAGAAACATTTCTCAGCAAAAGAGAAAGACAGTTGTTAAGGGAAGTGGCTTTTTTTTTTTCCTTCTCCAGCTTCATTTGCAAACCCCAAGAATAGCCATGATTATGCCAGTAAGCCAGATACACCCAAAAAGCTGAAACATTGTGAGCTCCTGGTGGAGGGGTTGAGGGGCGGGGAGCAAACAGGGAGAAGGTGGGGAGGAAGGAGACCGATGAAACATTGACTGATAATGCACACCTTGGGGTCTCATTAGTGTCAAATGTCACAATGTGGCAGCACCATGCTGGGCCACAAGAGGTGGCTTATGACACCAACGTCTCCTCCTCACAGCAGTCGAGCAAACTGGCCATAATTCACCATGAATGGTAATATCACCACAGCACGTCTCCTCAGTGCTAATTGTAACTTGACATGGCATGCATATTTTTAGAAATTACTACGGCCATCTATGCCTCAGAGCAAACAGCACTTCCTGCTAAAATATCAAATCAGTGTAAGAGGAAAAGGCCCTATAGATTGTGTGCTGGAGGGAGGGACTGAAATAATGACAATGGCAAAAAAAGAAAAGAGACAAAGGAGAGAGAGAGAGAGAGAGAGAGAGAGAGAGAGAGAGAGAGAGAGAGAGAGAGAGAGAGAGAGAGAGAGGGACAGACAGACAGAGATGGTGAGAGAGAGAGAGAGAGAGACAGCTAGAAGACAGATTATCTTGAATTATCAGTGAGTGAGTGAGTGACTGACTGTGTGTGTGTGTGTGTGTGTATGTGTGCATACATGCATGCATGCATGTGCATGTGTGTGTGTGTGCATTTTGCCCACTGGTATGCTCAAATCCTTGTTGATGTGTACATTATGTGTTAGCCGTTTGTTAAACTGCAGATAATATTCTCCATCTCAATGTACATTATGTGTGTTACATGTTTGTTCAGTGCTTTGAGCCGCTGGGTTGGTGCTTTACAAATTTCCATTATTATTATTATCATTTTCACAAGGGTTGCTGGTGGATTAGACTCAGGGTCTCTTTACATTCGGAGGGGGGGGGGGGGGCGGGAGGTTACTGCCCAAACTTAAGTTTGGCCCAATCACCTATTGATCCCAGGCACAATGTTTCAACCATTGCCACACATACTTACCTGGATATCCTGATGCTTGGCCAGGTAAAAAAGGAGCCAGGTGCCAGTGGTTGATGAAGTGTGTTGCCCTGCCAACAGCAGACCAATCAACATGCCTGCTATTTCATCATCTGTCAGGCTGCGACCGCTCCTGAAACGATCAACATTGAGAGAATATAATAATTATATGTATACACAAAACTGAGATGATATAATAATTATATACAATGTCATTCCTGCTGTTTAATGATCCGACAAGGTTTCAACCACTCCAAATAAGCAAGTAATCTGGTGTTTTACACCCAGTCAATCATTAAGGTTATATCAGGGTGATCCAAAACCCACTAGAAATGAGAGGATGGAATATGATGTCCTGACAAAAAGCATCTATATCATCAATTGCTCCAGCCAGCCTGAAGTCATCTTTCGCAGATCCACCAAAAGCAGTTGACTAAAAGACCACTATCAGTTGCCATGCCAACAGCATCCTTTGTTACAGCTTCACTGGTCAGACTGCAGCATCTCCTAAAATAATGGGGGGGGGGGGGGGGGGGGAATGAGGAAATGTGCTAACCTCTTAACAGTAAATGAACCAGCTCTGCAACATTTGTGTATTAGTACTCACATTACTCTATTAGTATTATGGCTCAATTTCAGTCCCAAAGTATGTACATGAGCCAGTGACAAAAAAAGGTTGTCCACAAAAAAGCCAAAAATGTCAACTTTTCTAATTTGTTAGAAAAGGAAAACCTTTTGCATGGTCAAAGATTAGTTTTTTATCTTTGTGAAATGGATAGCAAAAAGATCACTGCTGAAGTGGTGTTTGAGTTGTGCATCAACATTTTTGCAAAGTGGCAACTGTCAAATGTGCATCTTCCTTGTGTGTTCTAACCATCTTCAAACTTTTATATGAATTTTTGTTATTTAGTCATGATTTGTCTCTTGCATTATTCTTTTGATCTGCCAGCTACTTTTATGAAAACATTACCAATCAATACAAGTCAAAAATAGATTGGGTTAAACCAAACAGACCACACCTTTCCACAAGGACTTACATTTTTAAAAGAACATTGCAATACATCATCAAAAGTTCACTACACAATCAGTGACAAAAATGACTGCACTTCTTCTCTGACCTGTAGGCTAAACTGAGCACTTCCTGGTGTTCTGTGCATGATGCCAAAGACATTTTGGTGATGTCAAAATGAAGTGCAAGAAAAGAGTGCACATGTGATATAAAATGGTACACATTAAACAGTTCTGTATTTTTCAGTGCTGTTATACATTTAGCACACACACACACATGCACAATATCAGGTATCGCATCTTAAGACAAAACAAACATTGTCGTAAACAAGAACTACACAACAAAGTGAAACAGATATATATATATATATATATATATATGAATAGCAAATTTCTTTAAAAAATTGACTGAATCAGAAAAACAAACATACTTGTATTTGGAGTCTATCAAAGTTTGAAGCATGTCATCTTCTTGTTGCTTGGACTCTCGACGCTGCTGAATAACTTCATAAAATATACGCTTTACTTCTTTGTGTGCCCGGTCTCTCTTTCTGAAATGAGAATTTGGTACATGTAATGTATACCCATGGTGCGATGAAAGTAAAATTACATTGCTCCTGCATACATAATTAATTGTCAAAAGAGAAAAATGCACGGCTTATAGGACTGAACACAAACAACTAATCAAACACTGTAAATGCACAAAACTGGAACCTGGAGAGTCTGCAAGAAGTTCAACCATTTTGTTTGTTTGTTTGTTTTTACCATAATGTTAATGTCTTCTAATCTAAATTTTGTTCTATTGTTTTGTTTTTCACAACTCATCTGAAGAACAGCAACACAAATGTGGTAAGGAGCAGTCGCATTAAAACAGGTTAAACAAGGTTTGTTGTCTTGTGCAATAACGTACTCTCCTCCCCATTCCCTTGTGTGCCTAGATAATAATAATAATAATGTACATTTATCATGCGCCCATCAACGCCCTGAGCGCTCACATGATACATATTAACCTAAATATGATATTCTATAAACATATAGAGCATAGTCCTACCAAAACAATTTACATAAAGTATTATACAAAAAACAAACAAAAAAAGCACTACAAACACACACACAATGACTGTAGCAGAAACTGGGTACTGATATTAGTTAGGATGGAAATACTGTGAGAAGAGGAAGGTTTTCAGTTTGGCTTTAAAAGATGACAGGGTTGAGCAATGTCTAAGGTCTTGTGGGAGTATATTCCAAATGTGGGGTCCAAAGCAAGAGAAGGTGTGAAAGCCATGAGTCTTGCATTTGTATTTTTGGATTTCCAGCATGCGGGTGTCAGAAGAAGATCGTAGATACTGTGTGTCACAGTGTTCTTGTCAGTGTATATATATGTGCCCAGTTTGTTTGTACTTGGTGTGGTTATTAATGAATGCACATCAACACACCTGTTTGGTGGCTAAATCAATTGTGCAGAAAATATGGGATTAACAAACGTGCAATCAAGTTTTCAACTTTAGCTGTGACCTTGACCATAACACAACATTTCAGTCTTTTTACAAGATACTCTGACTTATACTGATCTACCATCAGACTAAATGTGAATGCAAAAAGATCAGTAGTTTAGAAGATACACAGTCATACAAAGTCATATTTGGTTATGTGCGCCCATACTGCTACCTTGACATTGAAGATAGCACTACAATCTTTTTGCACAACACTCCAACGCATACTATACATCATCACACCAAGTTTGATTACAAAAGATTCAACAGTTCAGAAGGTATCATCCGGACAAACATTAACTAAAATTTTGAACCCTCATTGTGACCCTGACCACAGCAATCCAGTATTTTCACTGGACACTTTGGTTTATGATGATCTATCATCAAACTAAGTCTGTTTGGAAAAAGAGGAAGTTAGTTCCGAAGATCTAGTAGAAACAGTCACATTTTGATTATATGAGCCCTGAATTTGATCTTGACCTTGAAGATAGCAACCCAGTTGTTTTGCATGACACTCCAATTCATGATGATGTACCACAATACCAAATGTCAAGTGGTTCAGAAGACCTGAACAAAGCTCAGACACATGGACAGACAGACACACACACACACACATGGACAGACATACACACACACACACACACACACACACACACACACACACACACACACAGTAATTGCAATATACCTCTCAAACTTTGTTAGAGGGGGTATAATGATTAAAACTGCAAGAATAACATACCTGAAGCTGGGCAAGGGCAACCATCCTGGAAGGAGCCAGGCCTCATGGGTGAAACCTCCATCCAGATCCATGTACAAGTGGGCCAAGCTTTCGTCTAATTTGGCACGAATCTCCTTTCCTGTTGGGTATGACACATACATTTTACAAGTCTACATAATTCTGAATGGATCACAGAAATTAAAATGATTAGCAAAAAGAATGAACGGCAGCCTCTGTGTGCAAAACAACCTGTGACTTGAAGCATCACAGATTTGATACTAAATTTAGAAGCATACCTTTTGAGGCAGCATTAGTCACCCTAGAGCCAGTTCTACACCAAATTATACACCCTGCTTCCCATAGTTACATTCCCACAAGCTTTTGATCTGACAACCATGTTGAACCTATTCAAGCATTCAAATGAATGTAATTTGCCTCTTCTTTTTTTTGTTGCTGCTGCCATCTCTCACCATCAGTAAACATGTGCCGTTACTTATTTTGAAGATTTTGTTCAAAATTCATCCAACTTCTGCTCTGCTGCTATGCTTTAACTTGTGAGCCAAACATGGTGGCCACTTTTCAGGTTTTTTGTACGGAATTACTGAATACAAGTTGTTACGCAGTAACTGCTCAATGTTGTTGAAGTGTTTGGCAGCCCAGTCCTTGGTGCAGTGTGGGATTTTTCTTCCAGGGTCAACTTTCAGTGCAGACCCTCTTACAGTGTTTGTACAGTCCTTATGAGCCATCACATACATTAACATCTGTGGGATATGTTAAAAATCACAAACACTGACAGTAAGTTGGTGTTTTACGCCCAGTCAACCGGTACGGTTATATCAGGGTGGTAAACGCTGACAGCCATACCATTGTTTGGACACACAAAAATACTGCACACACTAGGAGAAATGGATAATTTCTGGCAAGGGGTTAACAAGTATTTTAAATCAACAACAATAACCCACCTGTATTTGCTCCTAAGTGCCAAATCTTTTGTAAGTTTTAACCACAGATGGCCCTCACTTTCCGTGGCTACCCAGGTACTAAACAGAAATTACCGTGAACCACTGTTTCATCAGTTCAAGATTCAGGGCTAACCAAGACCCTCTATGCAAGCTAAGTTGTCATTTTGTCATATCTAAACTATTGTGCAGAGAGGCAGGGAGCATCTGGTGTTCAGAAACAGCCTTCAGCAGTTCACTGTGTCAATCTGTTCTGTCTTTGACTCACCATGAAGACATCGACTTGCTGTCAGAATGACCAACTCTGACATTGCCACCCACAGATCTGTAAAAGTGCACACACAAAAAAACAATTTGATTACAGTAGTTAGGCTGATACCTGAAAAGCATTATGCCCAAGAAAAGCAGGTACCCAGTCAACTCAGAATCATTCAAAAACAGGGGGGAAAAGCAAAGTCCATGTTTTGTTGTTGTTGTCAAACTGATCTCTAGCCTGGTTAAAGTCCACAAAACTGGTATGGTGTGTAAAGTGTAGCAGAGATTATCATCATGCAGAGTTTCAAATATATCCCTCAAACAGAATCTGATAAAATGCCTCGTTAAAGTCAACAAAACTGGTATGGTGTGTAAAGTGTAGCAGAGATTATCATCATGCAGAGTTTCAAATATATCCCTCAAACAGAATCTGATAAAATGCCTGGTTAAAGTCAACAAAATCGGTATGGTGTGTAAAGTGTAGCAGAGATTATCATCATGCAGAGGTTCAAATATATCCCTCAAACAGAATCTGATAAAATGCCAACAGGATGATTACAGTTTCTGTGAAAGTGTAAAATATTTAAACTACCACCTGTAAATATATGTTCAAAATCACTTAAAACTTACAGCATTATGCTTATGATCATGTTGACATATATGCAACAGTCACAGTAAGTCTAAACTTAACCAAGACAATCTTGTCCAGAAAACACAACTTTTAGTTTCATCTTAAAATGCCACTCTGACTTTAAATTTGAGCAAGGTTATAAAAACAGGAAAGTGGCAAAACTCATGTGCATTTTGTTTTAGCTTGTACACTGACATGAACAATATGACTCACTTCTTTCTCCACTGTCTCCCCATCTTTTGAAATAGTCCACTGTTTCATCTTCGATCATGTGGACATGTTCTCTAAACCTGGCAATGTTCAGTCCTGTCTTGAAGAATTTCTTCTGCTCCAAAAACACCTGAAATGATCAATAACTAGAAAAATGAGTTATACAGGTTATGATGTGCACGTGCATATAATTATGTACTCAGACTCCCCTGAACCATTCCCTGCCCAAGGGCATTATATGACATTACTGGCAGAGTCCATTTACCTATGTCATGTCATATGACATCATGCTTTAATTCCAATATTTTGTGCACGCCCATGTTGAACAAAAAAAATTGTTTTATATATGTACATAACATTTCTAAGACTGTCTTTGAGGCCATTTTGGAGAGGTACTAAAACTGGCAGGACAAATTCCCCTCCAGGAAAAAGGTAAAAATAAAATAAAAAATAAGCAAACTGTACTTTATGTCATGTGGGCAGTTTTTATTGCAAAATATGTGAATTATTGCATTTCATTTTATACCCCTTAGCGATGAATAATAACAAGCATAACTCCTGAAGGACAAACAAAGTGTGCCACAATTTAACATTAACTGGTACGAATGGTTGTAAGACCTGGAAATAATAGCTGAAGTCCATTCTCAACCTGTGAATGGCCCAGTGATTAGTAAATGATCAGGGCCCACATATGTATGATGAGCAAATAAAGTTAAAGGCAGATAGCCCCTAATTATTTGCTAAAGAGTCTATAATTTCAGCTCTCCTTACATGCATGAGTCATCAGTAGCCTCAGAAATAGCTACAGGCTTGTGTTTATTTTTAGATTGGGAAAGTCCCTGGTTTAACCAACAATGCAACATGAGCGACACTGAAAATCCAAAACGTGACAACAGCCTCGTCTGTTTAAAGTTTAAAGTTGAATCAAAAGTTGCTGTGATTATCAGTGACCCAGTGACCTCTTTTCCTGTCTCCTCTATGCTATCTGTGTTGATTATGTGACCTAATTCATGAATCAAAATTTTTTGTGAATAATTTGTGGCCTTCAGTTATACATGGGATGGTGTCAGTCCATACAAAGTGTTCTCCACAACAGTAGCCTTTGTCAGTAATGGCAGCATCAGAGCTGCTATTTTTATATGGTGCTTAGGCTGCTTAAATGTAGAAAAATGAGTCTATAACTTTAAACATGATTAGGCTGGTTGAATAGTCCTATTTGTGCTTCACACATACTGTTTTTTTGCAATGTTGACAGCGTATAGAAGATAATGCAATTAGAGGGGCTGAAATTGCTGTATGAATATTTTTGCATGGTTTGGTGGTCATATGGCCTGAAACCTTTTTATTTTGTCCATTGTATGTGTTTATACATTTTTCTGCTTCTTTTTGTATGGCGCATTGTGCCCTGTATCTTGCTAGGGATCATGTGCCATAGAAATGTCCATTATTATTATTATTATTTACTTATCATGCATATATATATATATATATATATATATATATATATATATATATATATATATATGTGCCTGGACTGCCTTGAAATAAAAGGTTACTAGCAAGTAAGATAAAATATGAGTGAAAATAATGTAGCTACATTACAGAGCTCTGCCTCTGGATGATTTAAAACATATGTTATTAAAATACTTTGGACAAATAGGTGTGTTGTATTATCAGTGTGTGCACATAAGTGCATATAAATGTGTGTGTGCATGTGTGTGCATGCGTGTGTGTGTGTTTGTGCATGCATGCATGCATGTGTGCATGTGTGTATGTGTGCGTGCGTGCGTGTGTGTGCATGCGTGTGTGTGTGTGTGTGCATGTGTGTGTGTGCAGCACAAGAAAGAACTGAATATTCCTCTCTATGCCTTTGCACACAATCAAGCAATGTGTATCTCTTAGTGACAACCACTGGAACAATCTATTTCTGACACACCACAATTGTACAAACAGTAAACAACCACCCAGTTTAACAGCACTGGCAAAGTGTATACATACTGGATGGGGACAATCATAAGCCACCCCTTTGCCAAAGACAGGGGTTGTGAGACGGCTGTACACCTCTTCTGCGTTCAGGTTCTCATTTCTGCTGTTGAAGAAAAGGGCTGCAGCCTGTGATCCAACCAGGTATGTAAAGGTCTTTCCCACCATTGTAAAACTGAACACTGGGCCATACTGCACACAGAATTATAACATGGGATAATGTTATCAGAGGCCACCTTTCAGAAACATTTTTCTCCCCTAACATTCTCTACTAATGCTACTAGCACAGTAACAGCACTGGGTGATTTGAACAACTGAGCTGAACTGAAGCAAACAATGAAAGAAGCAAATACATATTATTTTTTTTAATAGTTATTTAATAACAATAGGCATGAAATAGAAAACATCTTATTGAAGGCCCATTTGGAAGCTGAGGAACATGTCACAGTTACTCTGAAAATTAAGCGATCAGTCAAGTCAATATGTCACACTTTTGTAAAAAAAAAAAAAAAAAGTAAAAGAAAAGTAAACACAATACACCCACCGACACCCTCATCTGCAGCAGACAGTACACTGTATCTGCATATAATGGTATGCTCATTTTCTTTTACAAAATTTTATGTTTAAAAAACAAACAATTTATACACTTTTACAGGTCTTATGCACTACTGCTCCACAGTTGCTACGTATAATATATATACCTAAACCACCCATAACAGTATCACCAATGTAATATCTCATTCAGGATCTCATCCCTGTTTATATCTTTCAAAGTTAAATACTAGGTAGCATCAGTTTACAAAATGTACAAGCAATATATATATATATATATATATATATATATATATATATATATATATATATATATATATATATATATCATTTGTTAATACCCAACCTTATTTTTGCCTAAATAGCAAAGGCCATCTCTGTTTTGAAGTACACTGTGTGTGCACTACGTGATCATATTTTCCCTTCTTCCACTGGAAGCAGCTATGTACAGTCCTGAATCATTTTGACTGTTCCGAGCTACTAAAAGTATTATTAAAAATATTATGTGTTATCTAATATATAATTTCATCATTTATTACTTCTTTATAAATATATTATCTGCAATAATAATATACTTTAAATTTCCAAGTCTTTATTCAGTAAAGCATTTGCATTAAAAAGAAAAGAAAAAAAAGAACCAAATGCAATAAAAAATAAGTGGTTAACTCCAGTACAGTTAGATACAGTGTAGTCTACCTCACACTTTTCATGTCTGTAATGAGTCAGCCAGATGTTCATCTGCACATTCTCCTCCCAACCTCTACCCCAACCAATCAGACTGTCAGTGTCAATGTCAAAATTACCTACCTTCTGATATGCTACATGCAAAAATTCAAGTGGGCTCTGTCCAAAACTGATTGCATGGCCAAGGAATGGAATGGACGAAGGAATGTGTGGTGGCAATTTTTGCTGAAATAGAGAAAAATGCAGGTATTATTACTATTAACCAACACATATTTAAGACACACACACACACACACTATATATATATATATATATATATATATATATATTTACACTGTTAGGAACATTAAACCATCAGATGAAATGAATTAGCACACATGAAATAGGGGGGTGGGGGGTGGGGGGAATGCAGGTATTAACCGACACATTTAAGACAGACACATACATGCACTGTTAGGAACATTAAACCCTATCAGGTTTACACATGAATTTTTCACAATGCAGTCACAATTTCCATAGAACTCTTTTTTGACAAAAAGCAAGCTCTTGCTGTCTTGTCTTTGCAATTTTAACAACTATTTTCCTGTTTTGTTTCCCTGAAATATATGTCTTAAAAAAGAAAAATATATGAGCAATAAATCCTAGTGTTTCTTCACCATGTCCCTTGATACAAAGGTGTCAAGAGTGTTGGCTGCTGTAGCCTCTAATGGCAGCTCATTCTACTCTTTAACTGTTCTGGGAAGGAATGAAAACTGCCTGTACTGTGTATGGCACTGTGCTTGTTGCAGTTGCTGGTTGTGGTCCTGGTGTTAGCAATGTGGGAGCAGCTGTGGTTTGCTGGTACTTCAGTGTGGCCCAGGTTGTTCTTTTAGATATATATATATGTCCCACATCATAGTGAGTCTTGCTGTCCCTCATCTCTGTTAGAGGGTGGGCCAGTTCAACTAGTTCATCACTGTCCTGACATTAGAAGTATTGTGGTAGCAGTTAACCTTGATGAAGCATGCAGCCCTTCTCTGTATGGATTTGATCTTGTCAATGCATTTCTTCGTAAGGGTCCTGTATAGAGCTGGAGTACTGAAGCATGGGTCCTATGAAAACCAGGAATACTTTCCCCGTTAGTTTTCCCTTCTAAGCTGATCCTAAGGTTGATTCCAAGAAACCCTAATGTCCTGTTTGCCTTTGCTGTGATGGCATCAACATGGCTGTCCCATCTGGCTTCCTGGTGGATGGTGATGTTAAGGAACTTTTCTGATGTCACAGTGGTGAATGTCCGTCTGTGAAGTTTATACTCAAATTCAAAGTCAAGTATTTTCTTGCTTCTTGTGACAGGCAGCCTGGAACACCTTCATTAACTCTCACCTGGCATTCATGTAAATACAGGTACATAAGTGATAAACTCCACCAGAGGTACATCCTCTGTACCTATTGTGTACATCAGAGGATGTACCTCTGGTGGAGTTTACATGTATACCTTGTATTTATAGGCATGCCAGGTGAGCGTTACTGTAGGCAACTCAGGTCTTTGTTGTTGTACTTGTGTGACATATTTCAAGCACTGTCAGTGTCACTAGTGTTGGCTAGTTTTCCTTTTTGCAAAGGCTCAGGGTTCAGCTTGGGGACAAGTGCTGTGGAGTGGGATAATATTGCATTAATCACAAAATTAAACAGACAGAAAAAGTCCCCCTTGTGCAGTGGGACATTTTCTCTGCTTCTGCTAGTGGAGCAGTCATCCCTTTTTGTGTAATTCCAGGATCTTGACACAGTAAGGCCAATGATGTGTGGTGCAACCCTTATTTTTGATCCATCTATGAAACCCAATCACTGTTGTATCCGTCATCATGTCTCAATTGTTTTTCACATAACGTACAATCTGTATGAAACCATCCCTGTTGGTGTAAATGCAACCTACTGCAGTACTTTCAATACAATGCATTATGTGTATAACATTCAAAATGCAAAAGCACACTGATGAAGAACTGTTAGATCAATAAATGGTTGACGAGGCGTAAAAAGCAATTATCTCTACCAATCTAGAGGTACTTCAGTTTGCTTTTGTACTGAACTAAAATACCACAACTGCACGCCAAAACCACTAATATAATACCTCGGACTGGTGGTGCTTCCATAATCCGGTCAGCCAAAAGAACACAAGAACGACAACAGAACCAGCCAATGCATACGTTGCCCCTCCAGCAGTTTGCTCCAACAGAACAGAACCTTCTTTAAACATCTTCCCTCAATGGATCAGTGCTTCTCGAATCAGGCTGCCGCAAGAACAGAAGTATCGGTAAATATACGTCATAGGCTACGAAACATTTAAACCTTTCACAGTATCACCTGATTTTGTGTATCTCATGCAGACGACGGTGCCTACGCACTAGCGCACGGAAGACGTACCGCATCAAATAGTACAGTAATTATTTGCAATGGTCTAATAATTCAGAGCAAAAATGAAACAGGTCCAATACCGCTTTCATCGTCGATATTGCCATATTATAAAACACACAGCGGCAAATCTAATAAGAGGTGTTTTAGAGTAAATCAATCGAATACTGCAATAGTTATATTCCTACGCACTACTGATACAGAAATTGGAAAGTCATTTCATTGGTCGATTCTGCTCTGGCGATTAGAGTTTTGTCGGCGCGGCTTTGATCAGCTGATAGAGAAAAAAACCTTTGAAAAAGGGAACCGGGCCAGTCGATACTGGCAATAATTGAGAAACCATGAATCGTTCGGTGTACTGCAAAGGTCACAATACTTTGTAACCTGACCGTATTTTATGTTCATACTACGGGCGTTCATGAGTGGATCGCGGCTCAGTCACCGAGTGAGGCCGCTGGGCGGAGAGGCCCGGGCTCCCGGACTAGTCAGTCGCCGGAGCGGTTCGCAGATCATTTTTAAAGGGAACAAAGGAAGAAGCGGGTGTGGAATAGTTTTATAATTATGTAACTTTTCAGTATCGGTCAATTTAAAGTCTGAAAGAGACTGAGTCCAGGCTAGCGGAGTCAGTGGCGCCCGTCAGTGTCAGTCATGCTACGGCAAACCGCCGCAACTGACTCGGTGGCCTGCCGGCCGCGCGGCGCTCCGTCAGTCGCCGGCAGCGCCGCCTGAATACTAGCCGGAGTTGGACATCTGCATGCATTGCTCGGATTGACTTGGGTTGATGTTGAAATGTTACGTCCACAGAAACCGTAGGTTTATTAGGGACGGAGCCCAGGACGTCCGCCAGGGTTCCAGGCGAGATCAAAAGATCTTAGAGGAGGGAGGTGGAGCTGGACCCTCAACTTAGCCCAGAAGAGATCATGAGTAGGGAGGTGGAGCTGGGCTAACGGAAAGCTGGACTTCCTTTGTTTGAGTTGTCCAAGTTGTTCGTCAACAGCAGTGCAACGCGGACATTGTCTTTGTGACTCTGGCCAAGCACAGCAGTTGAAACAGCAACTGCGCAGTCAGCTCAAGTCGCTGGGCAATGGCGAGGGGACACCGCCGCCTTAACACTTCCATTGTTCTGGCGGCGGTCCACGGTCTCTCCTGTCTTTTTCGGGCGGTTTCCGCGGTCGAGCCTTCACTCTGTCGTCCCCTTCCCACTTTGTCCCCGTCCCTAATAGGCGCCATCTCGCCTCCGTGGACGTAAAGCACCAAGAAAGAAAAGCCGGGACGTCCGGTAGATAGTTCAGGAGCTGGACGGTGTGAGAATGACTGAGGTGGCCGTCCCGGCTGGGCTGTCAGTCCCGCGTCCTAACTTGACGAGCCTTCTGGTTTCCGTGGACGTAAAGCTAGTTGAACCATGCTTCGGCATTGGTCTCAGCTTGTCCCTACTCAGTGAATATGTCAACCCGGTCAATGACATCCGAGGACATTAAGCAACAACAGAACCGGACGTCCCGGCACCTCAGTCAACTTTGACACAGCTCCTGAGCTCTGATGACTCAACTTGAAGTTGGCCCGGGTAGTGACAGCTAGCTTAACTATGACTGACCTGGCATGCGAGTACTGGCAAGGTACATAAACTCCACCACTTTCCTCAATAAAGGTGCCCACTCCCAGTGGCACTGAGTTAAGCAGTACTGACCGTGGCTCCACTGAGCGGGCCATTTTAGTCAGGCACTGACTGACTTGGATCAAGATTATAAATCAGTACAAAGATCTTTGTATCATTTATAATCTTTGCTTGGACACCGGCGACTGACTCGGCGGCGGCGCGGCGGGCCGAACCGTGACTGTCTGGCAATCACGACAGGTGTGTACAAGCTCGTAGGCCTCAAGTCAGAGCCGGCATGAACCTGAGGCTACTCCGACTCAGGCCCACGCTGGCAACGACTGACCGCCAAACCGGAACTCCAGACTAATGTGCCACCAGACTCGGCACTCACGATGACTCTTCAACTGAGTTCAACTGACTGAGTTTCGTGGTGCTCAACGTCCACACTAACCATAACTTGAGGCTTATTAGGGACGAGGTGCCCAGGACGGCCACACTCGACTTTCACACAGCTCCTGACGGCTTGCGCCGAGACGGCTGCAGTTTCATGTGGCACCAGCCATGCCAGCGCTGTAAGTACACCACTTCGGTGGATATTGAAAAACAAAAACAAAACAAAAACGCGCTATAAAGCGGCTAGTCACTGATGTAGAACCACAGGGTACCAGGCGAGATCAAAAGATCAAGAGATCTTAGAGGAGGGAGGTGGAGCTGGACCCTCAACTTAGCCCAGAAGAGATCATGAGTAGGGAGGTGGAGCTGGGCTAAGAAGTTGGACTTCCTTTGCTTGAGTTGTCCAAGTTGTTCGTCAACAGCAGTGCGACGGACATTGTCTTTGTGACTCTGGCCAGGCACAACAGTTGAAACAGCAATTGCGCAGTGCACAAGTCGCTGGGCAATGGCGAGGGGACACCGCCCTAACACTTCCATTGTTCTGGCGGCGGTCCACGGTCTCTCCTGTCTTTTTCGGGCGGTTTCCGCGGTCGAGCCTTCACTCTATCGGCCCCTTCCCACTCTGCCCCCGTCCCTAATAGGCCATCTCGCCTCCGTGGACGTAAAGCACCATGAACTACTAATGTAGAACCACATGCGCCGCAGTGAGTCTGCTCAAGAGAGCTGAGAATAGCGCTGTATAAGCGATCATCAATCAGTCCTGAGCTCTGACTCTATGTCCTTTGATCTCGACTCTCAGTGAAACTGGCTCAACGGCAGATCATAGTACACACGTCGGAAAGGCCGCGGGTTCGAGTCAAGAGTCAGTCATCCGGGCGGCTGGAGCGGCGAGGAGAACAGTTTTCTTCGCCAGTGTCATCTTTCTGTGCTGAATTAGTTTATCAAGTTTTGGTGTCCATCCCACCCCATCAGTTACAGCTGCAGTAGCAGGTAAAAGACTCGGATATGCCGGTCACCCGGCGTCTACCGGCAAAAGTGCAGGTGGCAGGTAAACAGCTAAGGCACGCATCAGTGCACCCTATGTATGTGGCTTTGCATGATGTGATGTGACGTGACAATTGGTGCATGGTTGTACAGTGTACACGGTACGCGCCGAGAGACGGCAGCAGGTTCACGTGGCACCAGCCATGTAAAACAACCAAACAGCGATATGGTGGATATTCAAAACGCGCTATAAAAGCTACACTGCCGGAGTCACTGACAAACTAACATTAAGAACCAAGCAGTAGTCACTGACTAATTCGAAATCGCATGAGCCGGTTTGGCCTAGCGGTAACGGCTCGGTTTGGTTCCGCTTCGGCTCTCCATTCTCTTTAAAAAGGTTGTGGTTTGTGGACGAGGTTGGGTGACTTTGTCACTCACAATTAATGAAACATTAAAATGGCTCTCACCGCTTCCCATCTTAATGCAGAGTCATTGTGGTGGTAACAGTGTAGCGGTAGGTATATATAATATCCCCCCCCCCCCCCCCACACACACACCTCCATGTTGATTTCCTGTCCAGTTGTGTCAGTTTGGCAGATAATATTTCTAAGTACGACTCAGAGAGAGAGAGAGAGAGAGAGAGAGAGAGAGAGAGAGAACAGCTGAATTCGGCTCCAACGTGGCGGAATACTTCACCCCATACTCTGATCAACATTCGATCGGCGAGCCGCTATCCTGCCATATACTTCAAGATCAGTAGTGCAGAATCAACAAACAAAGGAGTCTGTACTCGAAAGACGACACTGACACAAACACAACAAAGACCTGACTGGAGTCGCCTACGCCGGTAACTCTCGCCTGGCATGCGAGTAAATACAGTTAGGTACATATATTAACTCCACGAGAGGTACATCCTTGATAAAGGATGCGCCCAACCTCCCCCACCCGCCAGTGGCGTAGCATACCCTCCACTGATTTTGCATATACAGGTATGAGGCAATGATTAGCGGCATAGTGATTTTTATTTTATTTTTTATATGCATCAAAAACAAGCGCAAATTTTCAGTGAAAACACCACCGGTTTTAAAGCAATATACACTCTAATGCACTAACAAATGCCATAGGAATGAAATGTTATCTGCTAATTAGCTATCAGTTGTTGCAGAAAATTGGGCCGGGAGAATGAAAACTCGAGGCTCAACGTGTATGTGGACTAGGCGTGATGTCATGAACACAGTTATATAACGTGAAAATTATTAGAAGAAATAGAAAAAAGAAGAGCAATATCAACTGAATATTAAATATCAACGAAAGATTTGACACATTAGATAGAGGCAGAACAGTAACTTGACTGCCGGATTCCAAGGCACACGTAAGGTTGTGGTGCTACTCAGTGAGGCGAAGCGGTATATATATATATATGTGTGTGTGTGTGTGTGTGTGTGTGTGTGTGTGTGTGTGGAGAGAGAAGAGAGAGAGAGAGAGAGAGAGAGAGAGAGAGAGAGAGAGAGAGAGAGAGAGAGAGAGAGAGAGGAGAGAGAGGAGAGGAAACCTCATGCAATATTTGAAAACCTACACATTGCACGATATTATATGAAAAGCATACAGCATTGCCGGAAATAACTTGATATGAAAGAAGACAATTAACAAGATAACAATTTAGAAGTCTCTGAGATGAGAGCAAGCACACACACACACACACACACACACACACACACACACACACACACACACACACACACACACACACACACACTGTGACTGACGGCAATACTGACACTGACACACCGTGGCCGCTGGCGGGGAAGGGGAGGGGGGGGGGGGGGGGGGGAGGAGGAGGCGGATATGGCCGATCAAACTGTGTGTAAAGAAATGCAGGTTTCACAAAGTCTTCTCATCAAATTTGTAAATCCATTTGGAAGTCAAAATCCACTAAATCACTCCATACACAAATATAAAACAAAACATCACACACACACACACACACACACACACACACACACACACACACACACACACACACACACCGTCATAGCCTGAGGATATGGCCATATAGGAAAATTGATACAGGAAAACATAAGTTTTCATGAGATTTTGTTGCTGTTTTAAACTGAGCAAAATGATTTAAAAAAATTGTCGAACGAGCAGCCAACACACGCCATCACAAAATGCACATTAGTGCAATAGGCTAAGAAATCTCATAGGAAGTGAGATTTGAAGTCAGTCGCAGCCGTGCGGCATGCGGCATATTTAGCACAACTGACATTGCTTATTCCTTCTACTGCCACACGTGCCGGTTGGAATTCAAAATGCCGCTGCTGCCAGCGAAAGACCCCGGCCTGCATAGGGAAATACAGGTTCACAAACTCTGCGGCCGGGACTCCCAAAACAGGCTGAGGGGTTGATAGCTATGTTAATGAGCCGTCAGAAGTCATAGTGGCCGTCAAACAACAACAACAACAACACTCCATAGTACTTGCAAAGCAAGCGCCGGGGAGAACCGATGAAGCGTATTCGTCAGTGGCGCGAGTGACACTCCACCAGGTGTTGCACTTCAGTGCGGGGTGTTTTGCCGGACTCGGCGACAGATCTTCGACTGAGATGTTCCGCATACACTAGTTTCAGTGACACCTGCTGTGTTAAACACTTGCCTGTGATTACGTCAACGGATAAGACGTATATACTGTTCGTAGTGTCTTATGATGTAACATCACAAATCAAAATGACTGAATTTAGATCTATTGATTTTTGAGTTTGACTGACGTTCGTGTCTTTTTGAGACAGGAAAATGTGCCAGTCACGTGACTTTGTTATTCCTCCGCCATCTTGTTATTGCTGCACTTCCTGTAGCAAAAAGACGAAACGTCCAAACGAATTTTATTCCACATTTTGTAGCGGTAAACAGCGTCTATGGCTTGATGGTGCAGTTACATACTCTACTGAATTGGTCACATTCGTGGCAGACCAGGTGAGTTATGATTATAATGGCAATTTATGTAATTTGACCCAAATAACGCTGCCACAGTTACCTGTCCCCGTCGTGCAGTTGTCACACAACGCACTGTCCCAGGTGTAAATAATTCATCATCTTCATATAATTTAAACGTTCCTTTACTGGCGAAATGACGAAACCAGTATGCATGTTTGGCATATATGAATTTCAAGAGCATACACCTCCAATAAAGCCAGGATTCTGCGAAACAATCTGAATCGATGTGACTCAGACCAGATGGTGATTATCGCCCTTAGCTGGACAGAGAGAGATCGAACTCGAACTCGAAAACTTTATTTTGCAAAGATGAAGGATTGTAGTTTAGGTTCAGTCAAAACCTGCTTAGCAACTAGACCTTACTAAGCTACTGATGAATAAAACAAAATCACACGGCATCATTTACATGCATACATGAACATGACGAAGCATGAATGAATGAGGGAAAATTTATGCATGAAGCATAAAAACTTCCACACAAAACTTGCGTGTTCACGGCGCCAGATGCACACATGCATACACCACTCTGTTATACAGGCATTTAGAAGCATACAACTAGCAGATAAGGCAATAAAATATAGATTAATATAAACTGCTGTTATTACTAATAGCTTAGAAGCACACACACAAGCGGTTGGAAAGTCAGGAGGACTGGGCAGAACTAAGTCGGTAAGTGGGTGTAGAAACTAGGTCTCAAATGACCAGTCAATGCAATGGTAATGCCAGTCACTTGAAAACTGCCCGTCTCTTGCTTTCTTCCTGTCTGTGACAGTATCTCTTCCCCTAGAAGTTTTGTCACAATCCATCCTATGTAACTGCCACAAGATGTACATGAAGTTTTCACTTCAAGGAGCTGAGCAAGTGACAGTATTGAGTTTTCTGACTGTCAGAGGTAGGTTGTTCCATAGAAAGGCACCAGAGAAGGTTATATTTGCTTTGAATATATATCCTTGGCTGAGAAAGAGGGAGAGAGAAGGGGGGGGGGGGGGGTAAAAAATTAATAAAAGAGAGCACCATCATAATGTGTACGTTTTCCAAACATTGACACTGTAGCAGCCATACCATTGTTTGGACACATGAAATATTGAACATTTTGTATACTGATACTGTAAAATGTGATAGTAAAAGTAATTAACAATAACACTGCTCTTGCGGCTGCTAAGTGCTATGTCTTCTTACCTGGGTAAGGCAGTCCACATTTCCTGCAAGGGACAGTGAAGTAAATAAAGAAAAACAACGGCAACAACAAAACAAAAAATAGTAAACAGATTGATCCAGGATTGATTCAGCTTTGCCTTATCTTTCTTGTGAGGAGTTGTGATTTGTGGAGACTGTCATATGACTTTGTCCCACATATACTGATATATAGTTAGTGCAACTAATAGCTCATAGTCATACTGCTGCTGCACTGAGCACTGGCATGCACTTGGTCTTTGCTCTAGTGTGAACGTGCTCAATGCAAAATCATTCTGGTGGTGACAGCATAGTGCAAGTGTAGTCTCCCTCTCTCCCACAGCTTTGAATTTTGGTGCTGGCCAGTACACCTCCAGAGACATCTCTGACTGGTGGTAGTATTCTGATTAGTCAGTTTCTTCGTCATGTTATTATTTTTAGTAGTTGTTGTTGATCGCTTTAATATAGCACTTTTCTCCACTCTTGAGCAGACTCACTACACTCGCATGTGATTCTACATGAGTGACTAGCTTTTTTTGTATAGCATGGTTTCTGAATATCCACCGAAGTGGTGTACTTACAGAATAACAGCCGGTATGTCTGACCAGTTGCTGAATTGTTTTCCATTATACACATTACCTTAACCGGTAAAATACCAGAAATTACTGGTTAACATGAACCCAGAAATAATGAAAGAATTAATACTTATCTTCCATTTTATTTTTGTTGCTCATACTTCTTATTATCTTAATGAATCAGTGCAAGACAGAACAAAACAAGCCATCTGAATGCAACTCAGATTGTTTTACTGTGACTATTACAGTATTACTATTAGCAGTTTTTATTCACTTTCATAGAATTGTCTCAGATTCACCAGCACTGAAGTCCTGAAGAACAACCCAGACACATTTTTACAAGTATTGTTGTGTTTATCCCTTGTCTGTCGGCTGTGGGAGGCTGAGAAGTGCTTTTTTTTTTTTAATTTACATTTATTTATTTGTATGAGGCCAAATGGAAAAATGTCCACGCTTGCAGTAACAACAAACTAACAATGTAATATTTTATATAGCAAAGAATGGGTTAGTTGGGTAGGACTGAGAGAAGACTTTTTTCCATTTGTCTAGATCTCTTAAATTTGAAAAAGTTTTCCCAGACCTTTTTGTTGTTGTTTTGTTTTTAAATATTTTTTGTTGTTGCCATTTTAAGAAGATATTTTTAGAGTTGGTGTAGAAAAGTAGAGTTGGTCAGGTTATTATAGTATAAATGTAACTAGTATTAATTGTAAGCATTTTTTGGTTTTTGTTGTTGTTTACAATTGTACTTAGATTATTTCTGCTTTTTTGTTGTTTTTAAACTGAAAACTTAATTAGTTGTATTTTTTTAGATTATTTCTGCTTTTTTGTTGTTTTTAAACTGAAAACTTAATTAGTTGTATTTTTTTGTAAGTGTTTGGTCATTTTTTATCCAAAGACCTTTTTTGCAGCAGCAGCATGAATTGATACAACCACATGGCAAAATGACTGTCACATGTTTCATGGAACAAAAGCACTTAAAAAGTGGACAATTGTCTGCTGTTGAATTCCTCTGTGCTAGTCACTGTGTATGTTGAAAAAGTCAATTTCCCATTTGAGTCGCAATTCCCAAACACCCCAAACCCAGAAACCTCTCTTCCCCATACAAACACACACACACCACACACACACACACACACACACACACACACACACACACACACACTCCCAACAGCAAATCCATGCACTATATATATGTATACGTAACAATTTAAACAAATAACTCGGGCTCAATCCCAGATCTCTTCAAAACTCTCCATCTCACCCTTACACATCTAGACAAACACACATACATGTAGAGGAGTCCCAAATCCATTGATGAGACTAGCATTTCAACAGGAAAATTTGTCTTCATCAGGAATTGTAATGGCAAAGAGAATGCCATTTTAGTTGGAAAGTTTGTGTCAGTTTGCTTAAAACTGACTGATGGATACCAGCAACATTGCTAAGTTAGCAAAAGCTGGAATGTGCAACTGCAAATAGTCCTTGAATGCCTCATGCAATACTTGCTGCAAAATATTGCCAGGCCCACAAGCTGTATTTTCTCCTATAATATTAGAAAGCTTGAACTGAAGCAACGAATTTGTGTCAAGCTTATAACTTATATTAATATAAGACCTTTCCTTTACCATGGCCACCATTAACAGAAAGTCTGCTTTGAGACTTCACACTTGCAGTGCACATTTTTTGCACTTGTGGTATGATTTTTGCAGTGCTCCGCATAAGCTGATGTAGATAAGATCAGTCACTGTGTAATAACATTTTACAATGCAAGCTGAGGATGTCATTTTATACTTTTGATAGGCTTGATTTCGACAGGCAAAGAAGGGAGCCAACACTGGTGTAAATAAAGAGGCAAGTGCTGAAATAGAATTACAAGAGTTGCTTCCCTTATTCCACAGGGTGGGGGGGGAAAGGGTCCTCACTGTGGACAGTAAACAGTTCAACTGGTCTTACGATTTTAAGAAAAGCAGAGAATGTTAGGCATCAAAATACCAACAGAGTTTTGAAAGCAAATAGTGTGTTGATGTGACAGTGTCAGTGTGCATCAATCAGAAAGGCAAATTGCAGTTGAGAAATTACACAAATCATCCTTTGAAATCAGTGAGAAGCTTACCTTCACTGCTTCAGTCAATGCCTGGGCATGAAGTGTACGTCACAGTTGTCAGTTGAGCTGTTGTGGAAAACAATACTTCACCATGGATTCGCTCCAGGCTATTACCTAAAACATCATCAGACCTTTACTGGCTTTAGCTGTACGTTGATGTCAATTGTATAGCCAACACTTTTGAGCCAGTGCAAAGCACATGTTTCATTCCAAAAGCAAGGGAGTTTCATCAGTTCAGTATCATCACTTTTGTCATCCATCTCTTGTAAGCTGCACAGTTTCTCATGTCCTAATGAACTGTAAGAAATGACTGCACAAACTGATGCAGGCAGAATGTCTGTTGTTATTGGTGTCACATGGTTGTCTACAGAGGTAGAACTCTCTGTAGGTTATAATACAGTACCGCCTGATGCAAGATGTACTGTTTAAAAATAACAACAATGCCAACATTGGGATGGCCACACAGCCCAGCTAACACTGCGGATCATCTTTTCATAGACTGATGCTTTCTTTAACACAGTGTTTAAAATAAAGTGGCATTGGATGGTGAGGTGTCTGGCAACAGCAACCTGTGGCCAAAAAGAAAAAGAAAAAAAGAAGTGCACATTTGTGCTGATGAGACAGTGCCATCACAATCAGTAAAGGAGAAGTTTGCAGGTTACATTGAAATTGTTAAAAAGCAACAATAGCAACAAAAACAAACAACCTCCACCCCCCCCCCCCCAAAAAAAAAAGGAAAGAAAAAACAGGCAACAATGCCTTGAGCTTTGGGCCACTTGTCTGCTTCTCTGCTGGCTGTGGTTGCATAGGAACTAAAGTGTAAGACTAGGAATGGAAGTGCTGCATGTCAAAGGACCCACTCCAGTGGAAACAGCAACTTGGCCATACTCTTTAGAGATTTCACCAACATCACAGGAATTACAATATGAACTATAACAGGTTGGGTAGCAGCAGATATCACTCATACAGGGTCCTTTTGTATACTGATGTACTGTCCACAGTTGTGCTTGGGGGGGGGGGGGGGGGGATTTGTTTTTTAATTTTCTTTTCTTTGCTGTTGTATTCTCAGTGTTTTTTGGTATTGTGAGATGCTTGTTACACTTTTTGTGAAATTACTAATAATAATAAGTTGGGTAGTGCAACTGTTGCAGCCTGCTTGCCTTGGGGAAAGTGATCTGAATTTTCCATGGGGATAATTGTCAGTGAGACCATGAAGTGTAAAAATAATTGTAAAAAAAGACAGGTTGCATGCTCATTGATCTTGCTTACTGCATGAAAACTTCTTCTCCCACACTGAGTGATATATTATTTTAATATAAAGTATATAATACATTGGTACTGTGACATCAAGTGCTTTGTCAATGATGTATGTAGTTTACTATTTAGTGTACATTAGCAGTGATATATTTTGGGGAGAATGACATACCTTGCTTTGTCTTCAATCTTGAACTTGTGGACCCTGAGGAATCACAATCAGTTTCTTCAGTGCAAAAGGCACCTTTAATTTTTAAGGGCACCAGGGGCCGCCAGTATGGGAAATCAGCTTTGACAGACAGGCCATCAGTGAGTGCCGCGCTCCTGTCTGCATGGCTACTTAAGGGGTGGGGCCTGGCCAGTGCATTTGCAGATGTCTTGAAAGTGCAGGGTGACATTCCCTGAGCGGGCGGCTGATTCCCCATGGCGAAAGGTCAACACCAAAGCCTTGAGGGGCAAACAAGGCCGTTGAGCCTTCCTGTGGTGCAGCTGAAGCTAGAGTGCGGGCTGGCACGGTTCCATGGCCGGCTTTGCTGACTTCAACCACCCCCCCCCCCTTCCCCTTCCCCCTCCTCCCTCCCCTCCGCTTCCCCACCCTCTACCTCCACCAGTTTGGCTGTCAACTCTGCCAAGCTGCAGATCCTTTTGTCACATCTCCTTTTGTGGACCAGGCAGTTACAATTCTCTCCATGTGTGAGCCAGCCTGTGCCTTTGTTTTGTGGTTTTGGTGTGTTTTGTGGTTTTGGTGTATAATGGTTACAAGTGTAAATTTCTGTGTAGCCAGTCTTTCTGTGTAGATGTACAATGATCTGTAGAATTTTATCATTTTCATTACATAATTCAAATGGGGAAACAGGCTTTTCAACTACACTAGTACACAATTTCATGAACACAATTATTATAAGCTTTATATCGTAAAACAGTTTGGTTTAGCATTATTGTTTATTTTTAATTTCCACAAATGAATATATTTCCCCCCAAAATGCATCACACATCCTCCATAATTGGAAATAGTCGCAATTCTCAGCAAACTTTAGACGAGCCTTGTAATTTATACATGCAGCTAACCTCATTGTTTAGTTGAAAAATTATTTGCTCTGGTCACGGTTCCCCCCCCCCCCCCCCCCCTCCCGTCCCTCCGCCCCATCACCGAAAGTGACACTGACAGTTAACACGCTTGTTCTCTCTCTCTCTCTCTCTCTCTTTGACTGATGGCACAGGTTAGTTTGTTGTTCATGCGTAGGCGTGAAAGAATGTTTATTGCTGCTTTGGTCTGTCCCAACAGATTTAGGACATTCCTGTCTTATTAGTGGGGATTATAGGAGTGCAGGACGCCAGCTAACTCCAGGTATTCTGGTAGAGGGAAAAGGGGGGGGGGGGGGGGGGGCGACTCTGTGATGTTCGCGTTTGATCTGTCGTGTCTGCTCTTTCTCTTTCCCGCCCCCTGCCGCCTTCTCCCATCCTTTTCTCTTGCCAAGATATAGACCGAGGTCATCTTAACTCAAACATCTGTCTTCCTATTTTGTTCGGGAAGAAGCGTCGGATGGAAGCGAACATCGGCATGTTCTCAGTTGGGCGGGTACGCTTAGAAATACGTTTATTTTGCCGTATTATTTTTCGTCTGTGGTTCAACAGAAAGGTACTTTCAAGAGCAGTGGGGTTTTTTGTTTTTGTTTTTTTAAAGCAAAAAAAAAAAAAAAAACTCACATCAGGTGTTTCGCGTTCATTCGGTCATTCTGATTCTGTCCTGAACCTGTGTGAGGTGTACGGTCATTCGGATTCTGTCCTGAACCTGTGTGAGGTGTACGGTCATTCGGATTCTGTCCTGAACCTGTGTGAGGTGTACAGTCATTCGGATTCTGTCCTGAACTTGTGTAAGGTGTACGGTCATTCGGATTCTGTTCTGGACCTGTGCGAGGTCAGTGTACGGTCATTTTGATTCTGTCCTGAACTTGTGTAAGGTGCACGGTCATTCGGATTCTGTCCTGAACCTGTGTGAAATGTGAGGTGTCCGCTGCTGACCTGGCAGATGGCTGGCTGTATGGGCGCCGTGTGTAGGTGGACCGAGACCGCTGCTTAATGTGCCAGGAAATTGGTTACCTGAGGGGAGTGCTCGACGAGGCAGCTGCTTTAGTCGGTGGGCATCTTTTTACCTGGTCAAGACGTTTCCCTGCTAAGCGATGAAGCGCCGCAGATGTCTTTGATGTGTGTGCTGGGAGGCCGCAGCACTTAGCGGCGTGTCGGCGTGTGGGAAAACAGTCGTTCACACCGAGCACTCTCACCACGCAGCGTCGTAAGGCAGCACTCCTGCAAAAAAACTTCACCGTCTGCTTTTGCTTATAATGATTATATTGCCGTTTGCCGCAGCGTTGCTGCGGATAAACTTGTGATGGCTTTAAAAACAACAAAAACAAAAACCACACACAGAAACCAACTTTAAAAAAAATAAAATACGTTTGATGGGAACCAGTCATCACTGTCAGGTTAGAGTATCGTTGTTGTGCGACTGGGAGTGCTGTGAAATCGCCAGATACAGATCTGTGATCGTTCCAGAGGACGGGTCATTGTTGATCTCTGACTGGCAGCGGTGTTTTTGATTGCACCTGATCTGTCGGTACAGACGTAAATGCTATTTGTGCGCTTGTTTGGCTTTTTCTATTTGAGGTGAAGAGTTAGTTTCCGAAGGTGAAGAGTTAGTTACGCTGCTCAAGTATGTCTGCTGGCTGTGGAAAAGTTGACCGGATGAGCGCCCAGTTACTGAAAATGTTCTAAGCTGATGTTTCGGAATTGAGTTTTTCCTCCAGTCCTGTTACCTGTAACTTATTCCAGTGTTGTGGAGTGGCGGTGCCTGTCTCTTCTGGTAGTTGGCTGGAAGCCTGTGCAAGAACGGACGAGAACTACACCTGGTGACCGGTGAGCATTGGGCTTGTGCGACTTCATTGTTGACGCGGTGGTCAGGGTGTTCACTTCCTGACTAATGTGGTACAATGTGACACTGGAAATGAAACCAAAGGGGTGTGAAGGTCTTTGCTCTGTGCTACTGGTAGCGACCAGCTCTACCTGGATTTGATTTTAGTCGTGGATACCAGCATACAGGATGAAGAAATTTTGGGAAAGGATAACAGGTAATGATATTGCTCTCTCTCTCTCTCTCTCTCTCTCTCTCTCTCTCTCTCTCTCTCTCTCTCTCTCTCTCTCTCTCTCTCTCTCTCTTTTTTTTTTCCAGCAGCTACGTTGGCTTCTTATTTGAACCACATCAAAAATATTTATAGACTTCGACTGAAAAGTACAACAGCAACGAAACGTCTTCCATTTTAGACCTGTCACAAGATAAATCCTAGGTGCGCGGCGTGCGAACTGTTCCTACTTTCAGATGATGCCAAAGCGAACGTTGCAAGTGCTGGTTAAAGTGGTTTTGATAATAATAATAAGAAGAATAACAACAACAATAACAATGATAATAGCGATCATGTCTATAGCGTCATATCTCACCGGCAAGGGCGAGTACACCGCGCTTTACAAGATCAACATAAATGTATACATTAACACCCTGAAAAAAATGATTATATAGTCATAATATCGTATATGTTCCTCGCACACCACACCCACACACACACACACACACACACACACGCGCGCGCGCGCGCGCGTCCTTGTTAGGTCGTTTGGCTGGTAATGCTGTTCCTTTTCGCACACTTTACTGAGCGTCTTTTCTCCACGTTTTACTTTTAGACTTTTGTCTAGATCAAAAGCAAAGGCAAGGCGGACGGAGAGGGTAATAGCACGAACGGGTGCGGTTCAAGTTCAGTGTTGCTTTACGTCCACGAAGACCACCATGACGATTAGGGACGGGGCGCCCAGGACGGCCACCTCAGTCGACTTTCACACAGCTCCTGAGCTCTGACAGGGGCAGCCGAGTGCTGTGAAGTCAACCTAGATCGCTTGGCTTACATAGACTATGACAGTGAAAGGTTTTGACCTAGTGGGAAGCAAGGGGAGCTGGCGTATATATAAGAGTATTGAGTAAGAGAGGAAATTCTCTACATAACTGCAATGCGCTGGCGAAGGCATAATTGGCTGTCGCTGCTGAACTAGCACTGGCTGGGCTGGCTGCTGTTCTCAGTTTTTCGCCTTCCGTCCCTCGCCTGTTCCAGGTTCCAGGTTTTACGCCCGCACGTTCGTTTGTCAGCGCCGACGAGAACGGGATTGGGCCTGGGGAGTAGGCAGTGATTGGATTTTTAAATTTGTCAACCGCACAGGCCAGGTCATCTCGGGACGATTGGGCTGGGGAAGGGCGTCTAACTGGGTTGTGTGTGTGTGTGTGTGTGTGCGTGTGTGTGTGTGCGTGCGTGTGTGTGTGTGTGTGTGCGTGCGTGCGTGCGCGCGCGCGCGCGCGCGCGCGCGTGTGTGTGTGTGTGTGTGTGTGTGTGTGTGTGTCTCCTTACCGTCCATACCGGTATCACAAATAATTGTCCGCGAGCCGTCCGTGTGTGCGCACGTTTACCATCGTGGGTGGTTGTCGCGAACGCATGGAAGTGGGTTGGTTGATTCAGTGGGGGGTCAGTTGTTTGTAAGCGGCATTAGTGCACTTGAAAGTTTTCCCTATGGTTACGGTAACAGTTCACGCGGAACACTTGCAGGAATGGCGAAATGGCCTCAAAGAGAGAAAGAGTTCTTTAACCTAAGCAGGGAGAGGAGGGTGAAACCCTGCTTGGACGGCTAGAAGGAAGGAAGAAGGTCCGCCTTGTCGTCGTTGACAGGGCCACGTCTTCCTCACCCTTTTGATGAATTCTATTTCTATACGATCTGGAAGTTAGGGCGAGCAACTTATGCTGAAGTCGGATAGTGGGGTAATTACAGACGATCGGGGGTCAGGTCAATAAACTGGGGTATTTTATGTGATCAGTCCCTGCATGTGTGTGTGTGTGTGTGTGTGTGTGTGTGTGTGTGTTTTGGTGTGCGTGCGTGCGTGCGTGCGTGCGTGCGTGTGGTGTGCGTGAGAGAGAGAGAGAGAGAGAGAGAGAGAGAGAGAGAGAGAGAGAGAGAGTGTGTGTTTGTACGTGCGTGCTTTAGACTGGATTCTGGATGATACAGTCGTACGTCATACTCGTTCTCTAGGTAAGGAGGTACCGCAGTTTTTGTGTTCCTTCCCATTGAACTTGAATGCCCACAAGGAGTTGGGCATGGAGACCATGAAGCTACATGAGTTGTGTTGATGCCACCACCTATCATAGGACGAGTGAACAGCCGGCACAGGCTACCGGGTACCGCAGGAAATTAGATTGAGTAATTCGTTTTCACGGTTTCTGAGCATCGCTTGAGTAATTCATTTTCACGGTTTCTGAGCATCGCTGACAGTCGATAATAGCCCTGGTACCATTTGTACATTGTTGAAGGGAAGCGCATCTCCGGGACCTGTCAATTTGTTACAGTGCTAGTGTTGCACGTGATACTCGTTGGCAGTCATTCGCGTTATTTCACTTGTCCTGT